>JTDE01001543.1:46976-65220 GCA_014338405.1 Paragonimus skrjabini miyazakii | reverse complement strand
ATAGACTTCGTTGGCTTGGACGATGTCCTACGAATGCCAACTCAAAACTATCAACGCCGTGCTTTAACTGTGACTAATGGGCTGGGCTAGCAACGGCGGCCTGATATCCAGCGTATGACTTGGGTTCGGGGTATGAGTTTTCTTACATGTAAGCTCGTTTCTATGGATCCTTGTCACCCTCATGACTAGGGTTCGAAGGGTAGTGAGCACTTAGTTGGGAACGTTACCTGATATGGCTGAGGATTGAAGTTAACGGCGCTCGTGTTGCTAATCTCTGTGTACCCCGATTGCATATCTTTCTCTGTTCTATTCATCCTTCTACATCTCACGAAATCATCGTTTTTTCTCATATGGTGACATGCCTGTCATTTCATGTAGTCTGTACCGCGTCGAATGTACATCTATATATTTTTTCATTTGACCACGGCTTGTCTGTATTGACGCTACAGTTACCGTGGTAATTTAGTATGGTGTGATAAAAACGAACTGTTGTTAACTCCAACCTGTGTACACATATTTGCCCTGAACTTTTCCGTCACTGGTTCGCCCACTGTGCTCCAAAGTGTTAGCGGAGGAAACATTATACGAATGACGTCCTCCAGTCATTGGTTCCGGACTATTGGTGGGGGAGGAACTTGTTCCTTTCGATTGAAAGAATCAATCTGACCGCTTTCTGTTGCTGTAGCCTACAAAGTTGATTTGTTGCCTTGATCACTTACCAGGAACACATTGATCATGCGCATTGCCGTCGTTAGTGCAACCACCTCCTCATATGGTTATTTCGCATACATTTTTCACTTCTTTCCCGTCGTTATTAATATCTTTGTGTATGAGAACGTCCGAAATTTATAGACATCTCATTTGGTGTAGAGTCATAATCTGAACCACCCTGTCCAGTGTGAACCGCTTAGCACTTTCCTCAGAATTAGAGTTAAATGATACTAGTCTCCAAATCCAGAAAAGGCAATGTGGACCCTTGAAAAAATTACGACGAATTCGCATGGTCTAAAGTAGAATCAGGGTTGTTGTGTCTATACTATTTCATCAATTCACGACCGTCGATTAGAAGATATCTATGAAGACAGTGCAGGATTCTGTTCAAGGATGTGAATACTCTGGCCGCTTTGAAATTCTGGTGCCTCGCCATGCATACCATCGGCCAAAAATCTCCGTTTTTTCCACTTTAATGTTGTATTCGATCCGGTAAATCAATAGGTACGAGGGAGGCATCTCGAATGACCAACTGAACACAATATCGATATTCTGTTTCCGGTTAGGATCAGTGGGAAGCCATTCAGCCTATTTCCTATCAAGAGAGGTGTACGTCAAGTTTGTCGTCGGTGAATCAATTGCGGACCGTCTACGGCATTCACATAACGCTTTTGTACATCGCGTATTTGGTAAATGAGCCTGACGACACTGATGATGACTTGTTGATGTTTGACGACTTTCAAGTAACTCGGATGATTTCAGGCAGCGTCTTGCGTTCCGCAGTGTGCTCTGATATGTGCTTTGCAGTTTCAAAGTGTATAGCGGTCCCACAAGATGTAGATCTGGTTCTACGCAGTGGTGTTATGAGGGTTGATTAGTTCGTGTATTTAGAGAGCCGCATCAGCATGAGTCGTGTCGCAGTACGTGAAATAATGACCTGTATATCTGGAAGTAGGGCGGTCGTCATCCTTAACAACTTTGGTACATCCTTCTGAAGCTTCAGGATCGCGTATATAAAACTGTATAACCTGGCCGTTCTGAGTGGAAGACGTAAATAATCTTTACATGTTCGACTGTTAGTCTCTGGAATAAGTTCTACTCATCGGGTGACATAGGTGATCACACAAGTATAAGGTAGTGAGATCCAAACAAATTCGTTTATTCAGATTTTGAGGATCCTTTTGTAATGGGAACATATACGAAGGGTGTCAAATAATCGTCTTTCGCATGTAGTTTCGTTTGACTATTTTGTCGCTGATTAGTGTAAAGTATGAAGCGAACAAGCGTCGACTCATAGCATTGTGTAATGAAGACAGTTTCCAGTAGGTAGGTCACTACTTTGCAAAGTAGTTTGTCTTGTGGAAACCGTTTCGTTTCCTTGTGTATTTCAGTTATTTTTTAGTGGTGTTAACATCTTGTTGTTGAACGTTTCGTTTCAGGTGTGTAGTTTTTTGGACACTTAATCCCATTCCTACTCCCTCTGTTTTTAAGCTAGTTTCTTCCCAATTCTTTTGGCTATATGGTTGTCTACAGATGTGTTTACTATTATTATTACTATTATTATTATTGCTATTATTATTATTCGATATTACAGTTCCGTTGTTGTTGGGTACAACAACGTGACCTTGACTATGGTCATATCTGTTATGCGCATAATGCGGCTAGTTATTTTTCTGATACTCCGTGCCCGACATAAATCGATCAACCTTATATCTCAATTCCGTGATATACCTTTTTTTTATACTAAAGCCAAAAGTACTAGCAAATCTGCTTATAAGTAATGAGATATTCAGTCAGCTGATACAACATTTATACACAGTATTCAATAGAAGCAACACACTCGGAACTATCTTCACACGTTTTTTTTAGTATGTATATTGTAAACATAGCACACCTAGAATCTAGAAGTTCCGTTACTCATCTGTGTAAGCAGATGTTTGCTGATCAACAGACGTTCATCGACAAGATTATGGAACAAGTCCGGAAAGAGTAATTTGAACTAAGGCGATGCACCATTAAAGCAGCAGGTGAAATTAATAAGGATTATAAGGGGTGGGCGTACAAAGATATTTGTTGAACTTTGGATAGGTCATCAGTAGCGTGTTGTGACCACAAACAAGTCACTTATTTCGACCTTCATGACGGTTGATCCAACGGAGATGCTGGATAGATTAGTAAGGTGTCTTGCAACTATTCACCCTTATATAACATCAAAAGATCTTTGCAAACTGTTTATTGAATATAACGTTTGTAGTTGGCAGCTTTCAGACCGTTTCACCATTTTCTACCTCCATTCTCATGGATTTGAAAATTGATTATGCCTGGTAAAGTTGCACAGAATATCAATATCTTCAGATTGTTTGTTTATGGAAGTATCGGAGCGTACTTGGAGAGTATATACACAAAAAGCGGAAGGCAAGGCGGGAACTATTCGCACCCTGAAGGAATCTGCAACTGTTTGGACTACGGAATGAAATGTCATCATCAAATGTGGTGGTTAAGATGTTACATCCTATTGAGTGGTAATTATGAGTATTGTAGCACCAATCAGAAGGATCAACATGACAAATGCCTGGGGACAGAAACAATGGTCGAAACGCGGTGTATTTTAACAAAGAAGATAGTTTTGTACGACGAACAACAGATGTCAAGACATGATTTATGCTCAACGTAGACTGTACGACCGTTGTGTGCATTTACACTAATTTCATTATCGGTACCCAGTTATAAACACCTTTACAGTCACAACAGACACACTTCATTCAATAAAGTTTTGTGCTATACGAAAGTTTTATCATCGCTGTGTCCCAATGTCATTATTCTCAGAAAGCTGCGTTGTGCAACCTTCTCTTACCTGTCGAACCTCAAGAAGGTAGAATGAACCAAGTATTTTAGCGCATCTTTCGTTGATCGGGAGCTTCTATGGGTCTATCGGTAATCTAAAAACTGTTGAAAACCTGGAGAAGTAGCTACTGTTTCGAGGTTTTCAGGTTAGTAGATGGTTAATGGAAAATTCACAGCTGTACTCTGTTCTCCACTACTACGGTACCTCCTATCATGATCGCCTTTGGTGTGCCTTTTTCTGGATATTTGCGATGTCGTCTCGTTTTTCTGATTGCTTGTACAACATTTTGGGACGGGCAACCGCGTATTTATCTTGTTTGACTTTCCGATCGAAATGTTCAGTTTACATGTATCAATGCGCTACCGTCATGTTCTGGTCACACAACCGTAAAGCTGACCAAACCGATTTAAAATTGATTATGTTTTGATCCACTTGTTAGTGTATGTATACTCGTCTGTCTCGTCCGATTGTTGTGATAGTTTTGGATGTGTACATCCATGTTATTTCACTCTTCTGTAGACAGTGGACCGATTCAGTTGAACCGTTTGCATACGGTTGATTTGGGCACGATGTCTTGAGGTGTATTGCTGCTAACCCATTTCTTAGCAGTTGTATTTCTTTTTTCTCATACGCCTAAATTTTACGACCAATCATGTTTAGTTTGCAAACGATTGAACAATCACCACAGCCCCCAGAGTGATCGGATACCTTTTTTTATAAGCAGTTGTGTTTTCGGTTCTGATGCTAACCGACCACATCAAGCCATCCTTCCAGCACCTCGCTGGTAGTGGCTGTTTGTAAAAGCCGGCCCCACTCCTACTTAAGCTGTTGCGGACAAGCCACCTTCGTTCGATTGTCATTCAGAGTACGGTTAACAACGCAGTTGTCCTGTTTATCTTGTTCTGAGTTTCAATAGCCCAGCGCGGAAGAGTAATGTGTAATTTCACGGCTGTGTTCATCATCATCATTATCATAGACAGCAACACATCACTGGTTTACACTGATGCTTAACTGCGGGCTGTGTTCACTGTTGTCTTAGTATTCAGTGGTTTCATCGTTGATGAGCGCCCTACCCCGTTGGCTTGTATTTGGGAAAAATTCGAGTTAATTGAATGCATGCTGTACGTTGTTTGGACCACATTCCCAGCATGACGATAAAGCGTTTATTGCAACGCATATTGTTCACTACGGCCACTACCACGCGGAATGAATCTTGAGAGAATCAAGCAATGACATTGACATGAACTGTAAAGAATTCAGTTTTTCTGCGAATCAATTCTGAGAACCATGCGTTCATGCATTTTGCTGGTTGGAAACGTTTTTACACAGTGCAGTGTTTCACAGTCAGCGGTTTGCCTGCCCCTAAAAATTGTTTATCTCTATTTCTTACTCTTTGTTTAGTTTGTTTTCTTTCTCCATCACTTTCTTCTGTCATAATCAGCTATATTGCTTGTTCATACTACTTGTAGATATCGTTAAAGTTTGAAACTTTGTGTGCAATTTTACTCGCACAATTATCACTTTCCTATCTTTCTTGTCCAATGCGTGCCGAATCATTTTGCCGAGTTTTTCAAATCAGCGATCTTTTGCCGAATATCTTCAATGTCTTGCCTGATCATTCTCTATTTTAACTCATCTATCTAAATTGGTGGTCCCGTCGCCATAATTGGATCTAGTTAGAAGCAATCAGTTCGTGGCTAAATAAGTTCACTCTGTGTGTGACAAATTTCGTTTCTTTGTCTCGCCTGCTTTTCATTGGGGACTGATGAGTTTCTTACTGTTAGCCTCCATATTCAAGTGAATATACAGCCCGAAAACACAACCTTGCCAATTGATTCTCCTCATAGCACAGTTTGAGGCCACGGAGTTGTACAATCTGCAATCGAGCTTATAACTTTTTCCAATTTGCTATCAAAACTCTCGGACCTGTTGCCTAAGGAGCTGTCCCGTGAGCTGTTCTGTTGTTCATTCACTAGAAATTCACTACTCTCTCATTTACAAGTATTACTGTGTTATTTTATCTGGTTGAATCTGGTTTGTGTACATGTACGACGATCGATTGCTTCCCAGGCTTCCAGTATTGCAATGCACAGTCAAGTAACAATCTAACCACTTCGTTTCTAACGCAGTGTGTTTGTTTGTGCACCCACAAGTTTGTGGCATGTTATGTTGGTTTTTCTAAATCCGCCCATTTATCTCTGATCTGTTACAGTAAGTGGTTTTGCAACGCGCATCATCAGGCCCTCTTCTTCTCAACGTAATAAAATCACGTCCGTGTTGCTCTTCGTAAATAAACGATCTCTTTGTTGCATAGACTTGTAGAAATTCTATGTTCTGTGTCGTGTGGGTATTGGCTTTCCTGTTCATCCTATCGTGCTCTGCTGTTGACTGAATTTAAGGTGGCTCGTCAATGGTGACGCCTAGTCACGGCACCAGTGTAGCGAAAAGGCGTCCAATAAAGCACAATCTTTATTGTCCAACACGCTAGTTACCATGCTACGTGCGCGCTCGCGTTTATGAGTCAGAGTTCCAGTCCACAACAATCCCCAGGTTTCCGCCCGCATGTCGTGTGCACTTCTGCCCGGTTTATGTGTGTGATTGGCGCCTTCTATCGGGGGTTTTCCGCCTGCCATTCTTCTTCTGTTGGTCTGATTTTGTTGAACGATGGCTCGTCCTGGTCGCTGGTGATGTCCACAATCAATCCACTATAGGCTTTGACCGTATTCCACGACCGTGTCCAGATATTATTCCGAGTGTCGAAATAATCGCGCCTCCGATCTGGTCGTCTCTACTATTTTGCATGCCATGTCCCACCCTTTGGTGCGATCCAGTCGAGCGATGACTCATCCGATCGCCAACGCTGCTCCCGATCCGCTCGCTGGCTTTTGGATGTACCTCCTCCGCGTTTAGGTATTCCACCGAGTGTTGGAATACTCGCCTCCAGCCTGATAATCTACCACAACATGACATTGTGTCTTAGTATGCTACACAATTACAAACGCCTTGGAATGTAATGACTGATCACGAATCGACCTCATTTGTTAGTCTACTGAACCCGCATTCACGTCATGCTAACAATCAGGTGCGCTGTTAATGTGATTTCGGCCATCATAGCATTGTCAATCGCATACCGGGTAGACCTTCGCAACACGACAGATTGAACCGCCATTGTGTGCGCGTTCATATGCGGTCAATCTTTTCAGAATAGAAATAAGTCTCATAAAAAAAAGAAATTTTTTTTAGTTCGATGTTTTCGCATTACGGTATTATATGGTGACGCGATGTCCGCTAACCCACGATGCGATCGGTATTTCTATGGAGCCTCTTCAACCTCTATTTTTCGTTCGCTTCTTAGTCTTCTGGTGATGAGGCTTAAACTTTGCCTTGATCTACCTACAATGAACGGTTCTGTGGAAATCCTAGTTAACTCAATAACATTTGCACTTGTTTACAAGGTCAGCGTATCGCCTTAGTTACGGTCATCCCGTGTGTATCGAAATTCATTTGTCGCCATTGTGGCGTGCTGGCTGAAAGTTTTCTTCTCCGTTGATCACTGTTCAATGACACAGATGCTTGCTGTTTCGATGACTTCTGCACCTCTAATGGTTTTCACCAACCAGCTTCTTCCATCATGATGACCTTGAAAACGTAACACTTTTGTGTTCTTTCAATTGCAGACAATCATGACCGACAAGTGGTTGAACATTGGCTACGAAGATGATATTTTGGAACCTTTCGTTGAACCTCCACCGGATTACAATGATCCGGTCCGATTAGGTGAGCGATTTGAGAGTGACGTTCTTTGAGTACTTCGATATTTGGATTTTCATAGTTAGAAAGTAGTACTGTTTATCGGAACTACGTTTTGCGTGTATTTTGTAAGTTGAACACATCATTCAAAAGCTCCTCAGTTCGGGTGCGTGTGTTTTTGTGAGGAAGATGTTTGTTCGTGCAATGGGTTAGTCTGCGTCACGTCATCTAACTATCAAAAGAGTGCCCACACACATCCTGGTTGGTGCTGTCTTCCAAAACGATTATCGTGTTTGGGGTGTCTGTTTATTTTAGTCAGGATTTCACTTGTTGGCGTCAATTTGTTACTTTTTTCGAGACTGTGGAATACGGTGGACAACTTATCAAGTTCCAATAGATTGCACCTCAGTATACTTTGGAATCATGTTTACTTTTCTCAGTGTCTTTTGTCCCTCAATCATCGTTTTTGCATTAGAACAACCGGTTTGTTCTCTATTTGTAATAGCACACAGTTATTGCTAAAACGACTGGAGCGGGAACACAATTCGTTTTAATGGATGACTTCCGGATGTTACTGAATACATAATTCATTTTGCGGTTGTTGTCACCTTGACCAGATGTACATTCCTCTTCATAGCAGAATCCGTGTCTTCATAAACAACCAATTTCAGTACGTATGGATTTGAATACATTTCATTACACTGTTAATGACGTACCTGACTTTAGTTGGTTGTTTCCAATGTTCAAAAACTTTCAACTCCACGTTCCAGCTGAAGGCGGCTCACGATTGTCGTAATGTTGATTGTGATAGACATACTCACAAGGAGTATTGATTCTTTTTTATCGTTAGCATACGTAACCATTTGCGAACATTATTTATTTGACTGAGAGTAGTTGTTGATCCGATAAATGTTCTAGTCGACGATCACAATCGACATCACTGCATCTGGGCTCGGTTAGATTATTGGTAGTCCTTTGTGAGCATCACTGTTCGTCGTTCAGTCACGTAAAACCGAACTGAACTAGCGGACAAAGGTAATGTAAAACGTTGAGCTATGTGATCCACCCAGTATGTTGTGTTGCGAGGGGAGACTGTTAATTTGTTCGTTACAGCAGTGCTCTACTGTGTGCGTTTTGTTCACATCTGTTCTGAGGAACCGACTGAAATGATTAATTCGACGATCAGTGTTGCTCATTTAGTTTGTCCGATCCAAACCTATTCGACAATTTGTAGCTGACCCATTCACCGTCGCTTTAGGATCCTACATCAGGACTGGACAAACAGTTTCAGTGATATATCTTTCCTTATTCACTATTTGTTTTGCTCTGTATTGAGCCAATCAGATTACGACTTGACTTTGCGTGTGCCGTTGATATTAACCAGTGACAAAACTGATTTTTCTAATGCTGTCGTTCTTCTATAAATCCGTGTTTCGTTTACTGCAACTAGTAAGTGATCTCCTGGAGGGTTAATTTCTAATACGGTCCCTAATTCCAATTATTACAGTTTGTTTTCGGCTTCTTTTCAACCCATTCGTTTGAATGCGCGTGATCCACATTAGTATCAATTAACACGGTTTATGTTTCACCGCGTGAATTGTGATTCATAAACCCTATTCATGCTTCTTGATATGTAAACGTCATACTTCAAAATGTTCCTCGCCTAACCTCAGGCCTAACTTGATTGATTGATTGGGTCGTCGATGTTGCTTGACAATTTAACTTTGGTATAGTTTAGTTGTTAGCATAGATTTTCGCCTCGCTTACCGCCCTTTATGGTAGAGTCATTGCAGAAGATAAAGTTTATTAAGCACTTAGAAAGCCCTGTGTAATTAACGGAACGAATTATAAATATACCTTCAAGGTCATGGTTTGGGTTTTGAGTCACAGTACCTCATTCTTGAATATCTACATTTTTCATTGCGTAGTCCTCATTCTCATAGACCTCAAGCTGTAATCTGGATTCATACTGCAATTTTGTAAGCTTTGAACCTCGTGCGCCTTGGTCACGCATACTTTCGATAGGATTCGACCTCTGCACATTTCGCAAAACCTATGCCTTCTTGGTTGGACTTCGTCGTTCTCAGGAAGATCCGGATCTATCCCATGGACCCCCCAGTTTTTTGATTGGATTACCCCTTGAACTCTGTCAAAAGGTGTAGCGTGCACACCATATCCTAATTCGCTTGGAAATCTCAGTTTTAACTTCGTCCCAAGACATCCTTTTAGAACAGGCCAACCTACTTTTGGTTAGACATAATGCTCGGGTGTACAGATGTGTTGAGGTTAGTGGCCTAACTTCCAGTGTTCTCTGTGATTATCCGTTTGTCACATCTATCAGAACATGTTATCACGTTACTCGAGGCTACACTCTTTTATTATCAATACTAGCTTCTTTGTTTCTGTTTCACTGAATGTTGTTTGTTTGTTTCGGAAGGGTGTAGTCTAGCAATCACTATCTACCCTTCTGTCGTCTACGTAGGCCGATTGCACAGCTGTGGTGAGTCGCGCTTAACTAATCAATAAGGTGTTGGTAGAGTTTTGCACTCAACATATAATTGGTTATTGCTCATCCACACAAATCAGTACTATGTTACCAACCTTCTTTCATTCTGATTGGCCAGATGGAGATGGCTGGCATATGTGGTAACGAGGTGAAACTTATCTGTCAGGCCAATCCAAATCAGTTACCTCAATCTGTCCGCCTCCAGAAAAGTTTATGTGAGCTCAATAAACATGTAGGAAAAGAGCTTCAGATCACAATGCGATGATTCGTAGATCGCGTCACCAATTTTTCTCTTTTCCTCTGTCTTCTCGTTAAGAATTGAATCTGTCCAAGTGGAGTGACCTGCATGTGGCGAGGTATAGGCAAAGTTCGTGTGGTTCTGTATAATGCACCACTTGGCCAACGTTTCGGTATGACTTATACGTTCTACAACTAACTATCCTAACTACCCCATCGTTTAACATTGTCTTTTTCATTATCAAACCGAAAACTGTATTTCACCACAAACGAGCATGTGCTATCAGAAAGCTGTGGGCAACGTTCTGTTTGAATGAATTTTATGGAAAGTGAATTATGCACTGAGGTATTGTAAATAGCCGAGACGGAAGTATATAGCCTCTCAGGTTGCTATGATGTTATCAAGCCGATACACTGGACCATCGTTATCTGGTACTATGGATGTCAAAATGTTTTGAACCGGATATATGTCTTGCTTTGGAAATAGTAATAGCCATAGTAGTGGTGGTTATAACTGTTTTTCTTACGGATACAACCTGACCATTTGTTTTTGGACAGCCTAGACTGTGTGATTTTCCGTGCGTGCGCACTATGGACGCCGATCTGATATGACCAACACGTAATTCTCTGTCAACCGGAATCAGCGCAATATTTGTAGATTTATTGCCTTGAGATAGTCATATTCAAAGACCTGTCTTGAAAAATCCATGAATCATTTTACTTTCAGTTAATGACAGTTTGCTTGTCAAGACACTTTGTCATGTACGGTAGTTTATCAGAACTTTTACTGTGATATAATGGCTGTTTTGTACAATGCCCAGTTCGAGAGCCGAAATGGAAGCTGTATACTGCATGACTTATTGCCTGGCGAATTTCACTGTCTCATGCACACACTGCTAATGGCAAAGGCAATTGAAGCGATTGAACAGTTTTTCTGTCCACACAAGGTTGGATTACGTAATCGAATGCAGTGGCCTCAGCAGTGGCCACCATTCACTGGCGAACGAGTTTTGACCGGTTCGGTGGAGCCATGTAGATAACAACGAACGATCGAGCTATTTTGACCGGATGATCGGTGTCAGCCAGATGACCTACAGTGGCTTTCGTGACTGATTTTCTCTCACCTGTCCCGATCCATGCTGGATGATATTCCCTGATTCTTCTAGACAAGTGTCGAGTCGTACGACCCATACAGGTTGCTGAACACTCGCCAACGAACAAGTAAATCACCATAGATGAGTTGTGGACCAGCACCTTATCCTTTAGATTTAGAGTAACCAGTGGTGAACTGGTGAGTGAGATAATCGGTCTGGTTGCGTTGAGCGTTCTCTGAAACGAATTAGGCAGATAACATCCAATCGGCGTCCACAAACACAAAATTAAGATGGTGTGAATTTTGGATCAATACCAAATTTTGCACGTAACCGTTTTTAGTTTTATTTCCATCTATAACTGTAACAGTCTGATGAGATTTTATCGGAGGCATGTTTGCTACACTTCTTGTTCTATGACCGAATGAGAATTTTCGACATAATTCTTAATTAACTAAATAATTGTGGGAAATTATCTACATTCTCATATTAAGACTTATGTTACTGTTGTTGTGCAGAGCTGATTTTCCTATTCGTTATCACAACATTCTAGGCTACTCGATTGCGCAACTACCCTTCCG
Organism: Paragonimus skrjabini miyazakii; assembly: GCA_014338405.1. Lineage (NCBI taxonomy): Eukaryota > Metazoa > Platyhelminthes > Trematoda > Plagiorchiida > Troglotrematidae > Paragonimus > Paragonimus skrjabini miyazakii. The sequence goes on along the minus strand of JTDE01001543.1, from coordinate 53,499 downwards.
TTCTTACACCTACATCGAAATTGATAAATACAATAATTTAGATGAGACCCAACTGTGAAAAGTCAGGGCTTCCGCTGGATTCGAACCAGCGACAGAAACACCATGCCTCAACGCGGCAAGCGCTCTACCAGCTGCCGGGGCAGTCGATCCCCTGGATCATTTGGTGGATTCCATTTGAGACAGTGGGACGGGTGGGTAACCGAGTCCAAATGTGAAATTTCCGAGCTCCTGGCGTGGCTTCGTAGCTCAGCTGGTAGAGCGCTTGCCGCGTTGAGGCATGGTGTTTCTGGTTCGAATCCAGCCGAAGCCCTGACTTTTCACAGTTGGGTCTCATCTAAATTCATAAATCTGCCACACTACTTATTAGTAATACAAATACAATAATATTGGGCTTAGGGAAACAGTGGCGCTTTCACTAAAGGGATTGACATCCAGCTGATTGGATAAAGCATGATAACTGAGTCTGCGTTTGACCGATTGCTGATCGACGTGATTGCCTGATTTGTTCCATCACTTCATCACATTTTTGAGCTTACTGTTCAGTGACGTTGCTCTTAGTCACGCTTATATTTCCGATTGCTTCATGCTCTGACCTTCTGTGTCACTCAATGAGTGCACGAAAACAGTCGTTCGATCGCAGTGTCGATTGCGTGATGTAATTCATTGCGCGATGCATGTAAATGATTTTTATTTCTTGACACGACGAAATAAAATACAAACCAGAACACATTTGTATTGAACAGGTATTAGGCTGTTAAGGATCAAATACAAATCAATTTATGTGATCTTTCTGTAAACAGATCTGTTGATTGTTCCGTCTGATTGTCGCATCTAGAGGATGTAAAGAAAGTCTATAAATTTCCCAGTCATGGTATATCTGAATGCATTTGACTCAGTTGTTCTGTACACCTTTGAGGATCTTTTTTTACGGGTAATAGTTGTAAACGTGTCATCCACGTTTCAACTGAAAGGTATAGTGATCAGGATGTGACTTCTCGTTTTCTGTTATGCACTCTGTTAAAACACACATGTCATTTTGTTTGTCTCATTCACGTGTGCTAGTGTCACAAAATGTGAGGTACTTTTCTGTCATAGAAAGGTTACAACAAGTCTGCACTTTCTCTGAAGGATAGATTGCCTTATCTCTAAATTTAAAGTATAATTTTAGTTATCTTTCCGTAAAACCAGCCACGAGGTATCGGTACTCTATTTTTGTAGAGCACGTTTTTCTATTCCTCGTGTACCAATTTTGATGTACCAGTCTTTCGACCACGGCTTACACGATATCCTGAGCTTCAAACTAGTGTTCAGTTTCGTTTCGTTCCGTTCAGACCCACTTGGAAAGGTGTGCCTCTTGTAGTCCGCAGCCATTCAGTCTCTGTAGCAGAGTTGTCTGCGTTACATTTCCAGCTGGCCGAATGTATTTAGAAACGTGCGAAACTTGCGCGTCACTCGCACAAACAAACGATACGTCGCTGATTGCACATGAATCAATAATGGTCAGCCAGTTGACATGTGGACTGGTTGCTGTCCAAATACCAGCAACGCGAACGAATGGCATATGCACGTCGATGTCTGTGTGTGCATGCTCATCCTAGGATGGTCCTACCAAATACAACATCCGGCTAACAATGCTGATCTGTATGCTGTAGCGTGAAGTGTACGTAGCATCTTGAGCATAGGATTTGGTCACTATGGTTACAAGGAATTTGTATTACGTGTATTTGTGCGTTGGGCGGCCCAACGTCTAATTGTTATACTTGATCAGCGTGAATTCTGTCACAAGTGATCCCTTATCCATCAAGAGAGCTAATCGTGTTTGTAATCCCTAATCCATGCACTGTGCTTGTGTCCAAACAAAGATTTGAAGGCAGATTACCCATATACCGAGGCTACTCAGTTTTCTCGAATTCTTTTTGCCGTCCACCGATTGATTAATAGGTTTTCTAATAGGCATCAACATTCGTGTTACACACCGACTCTATAGTAGATTACCATTTCGTATATCGGATGTGCAATCCAGCAGCGTAGGTGTCACCAGATTATCCGACTATTTTTAAATCCGGTTTTGTTCCAATCATTTTTTCTGAACTATCAATTCGGACTGCCAACGTTGTGTATTTCTTTCTCAGTTTCATGTTTTACCGTTTTCGATATTTGGCACAATGAGATTGTTACCTATAACTTTGTTTCCTGCATATTGTTGTAAACTTAGCATCTGAGACCCCCTGTTGACTTTTTCAAATTAGATGTTATTCATTTCTAATGATACCATCCCAATCGAGTAGTGACGAGGGTTCGGTTTTGTTACCGTGGATATTGCATGAATGGTTGAAAACTTGGAGCGCCCAATCACAGCACACGTACATGGTTGTCTGCAAAATGACTTTAACATCCAATCCCATCCTCCTGACTGATCTTTTTGTTTGACTGAGTCATCTGTGAGATGACAACAGCGAGTTAAACTTAGCATCTAAAGCAGAGAAATCGTCTACCACTAAACTGTTTGCAAGTCGTAAGCACCCTTAGTAATGACTGTTTGAGTTTAAACTTAGCATCTAAAGCATAGAAATCGTCTACCACTAAACTGTTTGCAAGTCGTAAGCACCCTTAGTAATGACTGTTTGAGTTTAAACGTTGCGAATGTTGTAAGCCATTGTTCAGTCCGTCACACCTATTTCATCACATGACTGTATGGAACATTCCAAAGAGATAATATCGTATCTGATTCTCGTGTTCTATATGCTTACGACAGTGAAAATGACTCAGCACGTTGACCCCTTTTACTGTTATCGACGCTGGAAAATGGGGTGTACAGTGAAGGGCACATCAAACTAACGAAGCAATGAGCGAGTTGCATTTTGTAGCTTCGAAACGGGAATTACAGAGTAACGGCTCGATTGGGTCACAAAACAGAAGTATGAGAGATGTGTAGTGAGATGCGACTATCAAAAATGTTGTTGATTATAGTTGTTGTGACAATCGATTGTCACTGTTGGCTATCGTTGTATTTCTGTTGATGACGGCGACGACAAACCGACTCTGAATAGACCCAATTCGTTAGGACAATGAAACGTGATCTCCCCAATGACCTTCCTGTGAAAGTCACGATTTTCCGCACAGGCGTCCACTAATTACGTGTTTGGCTGCCATCTGCTATTTTCATTTCCCTATGGGGCTATATGATTTGAAGTCATTTACAATCGTGGGAGTCTAGCTTCAGCATGGAATTTTTCTTGTAATTGACACTTCAGTTATCAAGTTGAGTGTTTGCCAGTGAATTTAACTCGAATGTTACATTTGCTTACTCACTTTTACGAGGTATTCCCGTTATTTCTTTCGAATTGGTCATATATCTAGCGCATTGGTTCTTGCATCCCCATGTTACATCAGTTCGGATATTTCCGTTTTGTGCAAAGATTTTCGTTTGCTGTTTACAGAAAGATTAGTATCTATTCACTGCCATCCCAAAAGTTGACCCTTCTAGTTAAACATGACTGGCAGGCGTTACTAGTGTTACTTATTTCTCCTCTTCCAGATAGCCATTCCGAGCACAATGCATTGCCCTTACAACTGTACTTTCAAACATTCTGTGGCCACCCCTTCGAGTTTCAGTATTTCACTTCTGTTTGCACGTGCATAGCAATTCATTCCTGCTGAGATACATCCGGTGTCCTACATATGTCAATCATACACGTCGCCGGGTACGATTAATTGATTCAATCCAAATGCACCACGCCATCTACCTTTGCCAGTCAAGCTGAAACTGTTCGAGATTGGTCCGGTCGTATAGTTAATCAACATTGGAGTATTGAATGTCTATCGCAGGTGGCAGGTGCATTCGTTCGCGAACGCTTGGAACAAAGTGTCTCAATCTTTGTTACTTGTTCTGGTGAACAGATGAGGTGCGATTACCACAAACGTGATGAGAGTGACCCTATATTGATAAATAATTCTGCAACCACCCTTCTTGGGTGCAAAGTATTTTGGTTGTCGCTCACGTTTAAACGTCCAGTTGAAGTATTACTGGGGATTATTTATGCTTATGCACCATGTATGGTGTAATGTATTAGGTATAGACCTCACCTCGGAGTATTGAAGAGCTCAGCATAAAAATGATTTCAGAGCTGAGGATGCGTCTTCGACTTTTTGCGCCATTCTTGACAGTGCGTTTAACATTAGGGGTTGAACGCCACTCTCATTTTTGATCGCACTCTTTGTATTCATATTAACTTTCCAGTCAATCTCTTTCGTAAAGAATCACTAAACTTGAGTTTCGCTCTTGTTAATGCTGAAATGTGGTCGGGGTTTTAATATCATTCTTGTCGACCTTCATCAACTGATATTTAGCTTGCAGTCTAGACAATAGTTATTGGATAATCTCTCCCAACCGGTACTTTTAAGACAGTGTAATCACTCTTTCATTCATTGGATACCGTCTAGGTTCACTTGATCCGATGTCTCAAAGTCAGTCGCATCATCGAGTATATGATGAACTGATTCAATCTATAACTCTTTTGGTTTTTAACTCGTGGCTTAACCAAGGAATTACTTAATAATGATTCAATCTATATTATTTCATTACTGAACCCCTCAACCTAGAAATTGTGAAAACAAAATTTCCGACAAATTCTCATCGTGTGCTTCTACGGTTATATAAAATGAAGTAACGACATGAAGAGTATTGACCAGAAATGAAGTAAGAGACTAGGCGATTGGATACAAGGGAGCGCTATTTCGTTATGGTTATGTGGACAGATGAAGATGGTCTATTGGTGATCACTTGCATGTTGCCATTCAGTAAATTATGGAATTACTATGCAAAAAGTGAAAAGGAAACTTTAGTTAAATTCGAACGTTGCCATGTGATACAGAATATATATATTTTGTCAGTTGAAACGACTGAATATAGGAGATTGTAGACTAGTAAGCTGTGGAAAGACAGGCAAATCTAATCCTGTGATTCTGTCCAAAAAATCCGCAGTTGCAATTCCCTGGCCGACAAGGACTGTACGTTCGAAACTGTTACTCTCCATTGTTGAGTAAATCGCTGATAGGTCCGAAGTTCTGCAACTCTATGTAAAATTGGACAATCTGGTCTTATGGTTTGGTTCAAAAACATCAGTTATCCGTTACGAGGGGCAAATCCGTCTTTTGAACTCAATTCGAAACTCTTTAACTGCATTCAGATGATGGCATCCTCAATGTTTTTAATTCGTTCAGTTTCAGCTCATGAATTACTTACAAAATATCACTTAGAGAAGGTTAAACCATTAAAAAATCGACCCTGATGGCATGAAGGCTTAATAACGGAGCCAATATTGTCCCGCTGCACACATCTTATTACAACTCAACAATAGTGAACTTTTTGTATACTAGGGCGAAATTCAATTGGAAAAAACCCCGCAATATATAACACGTAATCATCATGTAAAGTGGCGTGTGTCCATATATTTGAACTCGTGTCTCGCGGTCATCCGGGCCTTCCAGGATACACTATGATGATGTAGGGCACACACCGATAATCGTTATGTGTAATTCACTATGTTGTGCTATTCGAAATGGCAGTCAGTGGTGTACTTGTATTCGTATCAATTCTAGTTCTTCCGCTTAGACTTTTTATTGTTTTCAACTGTTTTAGTAGCGTCTTCTGGGAAATTTCACGCCATCGTTGAGATAAGCGGCAACCCGTGCCACAATGTTCTGTGGTCAGGCTCAAAGCCGTCTTGAATGAATGAGCAAAGGAGAAATTACAAACTGTGGTTTAGGAGTTACATTTTAACTAGTTGTCTCTATCTCTACAAAAGATACAGCAGAGACAGAATTGAACAAATTACAGGATATTCCTTTGTATGATGACTTCCCCGGGAAATAGATCAGCAAAAACGTACAACAGACAGCCGTCAGTCTCAGTAAATACCGCTTATAAGAAAAATGTTTACATACTATTGCCGTTGAAAAGATATGCAGCAGATGTGTTGGTAACTCACCTACTAACGAATACCATGTGCATGAAGTTCCACCTAAAACGGACCGTGAAACTTAATCTGAAAGATATACCGAAAAACCCTGCCTCCTTCTGTTCATTTGACTGTTCCTATCATCATCATAGACAGCAATACATCAGTGGTTCATACTGATGCTTAACTGCCACACAACCACGAAGAAGAAAAGGCAAACTCTGTGTGGGAAGAGAGAAGAAGAAAAGGGAATGAGAGGGGACCTAACCACTAAAAAATAGCTACGTCTATATTCACATATACAACGTCAAGACGCCTACACCTTGCAAACAAACAACCGGGCTGTAAGTGAAAGTAAGACAGCTTCCTTGAGGCTTTCACTGCCCCGCGTCATTAAGTGCACCCACTTCACAGACAACTCGGACAAACAACGACAACCTTCACGCCACTGAGCTCGGTTAACCGCCATCTCACCTAACGTCTCAAGCCACCGACTCTGTGAGTCGCGAGGGCTCCAGACCGGGAGACGAACCCGATCTACAATAGCCAACCCCGTCGTGAAC
>JTDE01001543.1:20914-37134 GCA_014338405.1 Paragonimus skrjabini miyazakii | reverse complement strand
TATTCGTAGAGTATGTTTGATTTACCAAACCGGCGTTTTTTTTATCGGCTAAAGATACTCAGAGATCTGAAGAGGTTTGTATGCTCCTACCTCTAATATTTTTTGTTTCGTTAAACCGAGTCAGTGAAAATTACTTAAATACATTGTTCTGTAGAAATTGCTTGTAATCGTTCATCCTTATGATTATCCATACTTTTTTAGTGTTAGCGCCGGACCCACTTCAACAACTACTCGTGCTGATCGACCGTCGATTGGTGGAGACAGGTAAGTATTTCCAACAGTTCTAGTCCGTGTTGTCCGCCGATCGTTTGTTTATGGTTGGTTTATTTTACCCGCTTATACGCCAATGTTTGTTTTGAATTGCTGGCATTTTTATCGTCACGTATCGTCGCCCGTTTTCTCTACTATTTTGATATCCTATTCAGTCCATCTCATCGGCTCAACCGCATTCCCCCACCTCCGGAAATCACTAAATCGGCTGCTCATGATTCAGGCTCGCCTGTGCAGGCTGGTGAAGATGGAGAAGATATGAATCCTGACACAGCCTGGATTCGTCGAAACAATACGTTTACTGGAAAGAACATGCGTCCCTCCGGTTCCGATTCCACATCTCCTTGTCAAACTTGTCCACTCTCGCGAGCCCCACAGTTCACCGATATTCCCAAGTCAGTCAGTCTATTTTAACTTTAAAAATGTGTTTACCACAGATTATTTTTCCCGGTGCATGAATATCATCTCACAACTTCTGTTCAATGCTAGTGTAGCTCTTTTCAGACCAAAGTATTTTACACCAATCGCGGAAACTTCACCACCTTTAAGTCAGCCTTTAATCTAAATCCTCATTTCCAAAAAATAATCTCTTCAGATTTTCATATATTCCACTCGTCTAAAAGCACCAGTTCGTTACTGAGTGATTACAATTTGTGGAAATGTGAAAATTCATGTTCACTTGAGACTATATCGCATGATCCGAACCACGGTCGGAATTTGTTGATCGTGGTTAAGCGAAGCCGTTTAAATTGATGTTTAGGTGGGGAACTGAGAAAGTCATGTGACATTCTGTTTGTGATATTGGCGTTGGAACTGAAACTCTCCATGTTTTTTTTAAAGGTCACCTTCTTTGTACTCTTTTTGAAAGCAGGATTACCTGTTGTTAAATGTTAATCAATGTGAGGTGATTTTTCATACGCGCGGGTTGTTCAGTTATTGTTCTATTACAACAGTTTGTCTCATTATTCCATTTATGAAACAAGCTGGTTTTCATACAAATTGAACATCACTCACAATTGATCGCAGCTATCGCATTCCCATAGATTTTCTCTCGATGAATACGTTCTTTGATATTGTTCGTTAAGGAATGAAGTATTTGGTAAGTATGTGTCCATTCTAGGACAGCATATAGCCAGACGTCAATTGGAAGTGAGGCACACGATAGCCTATGGCTGTCTCCACCACAGTGAAATTGGGTTGTCCCATCCGTTCATTACTTTTCAACCTAGTAGTTGATGATATCATGCACAGAATTGTGGATGCTCTCATTTACGATAGTGTGGAACTCTCCATGAAACATCCATTGACTCAAACTATACCGATAATGTTGCCTTGCTTGATAGCAGTTGTCAAGGTGCCCAGAGCACGCTAGACCGCTTGGTGACTGAGGTACCACGGTGTGGTATACATTTTATTCATAGTTCTTCAGATATGACATGATCTTATGCCTGCATTTACCTTGGGTGACAGCATTCCGAATTTAATTGACGATCGTATTTTACTTCGACGGGATGTCACGTCTGACGACAATTTGCATACTGCTAAAGTCCTTTTGGCATTTAGGCATGACTGAAAAAGGCATCGTAGTGGACAACTCATGATTTGGCACAGAAGTATGAAGAAATCGGCTTCAAGTTTGTTTTCATTGACTTTCCCCGGTTGTGGTACAAAAAACGTTGTCTGCAGATGCTGTGGCGCGAATCTTGTTATGTTTGTTCTCTTAGCTGTATTTGGTCTTCATTATGTTTACTCTCACTTTTTTAGAATTAAAGTTATTACATTGCTTCAAAAGGGACAACTGCAAACACGTAAAAGATCACGTGTAGTGTAAAATCTATTAAACTACGTTCCCTTTTTTTGTTATTTTCGTATATCTCTTTTCACATCTTCCCGATCTCCCCTACTCAGTCTCACGGTTTCAAAATTGGCACTCGGTCTGTCACCAGACTAATACACAGTAATATTATTAATAATAATGTGTTAACATTATAGGCGTTCAGGTCGCTATCTCCTTCACGCCGATCTATTCTACTACCTGATGGGAAACGGGTCAACGGTAATTTTATCTTGTTTACCTTATTCGTTTGCAATCTGACGGTTTCTTCACTACTCTTTCCATCTCTTTCCAAGTTACTTGTCTACGAAAACTGAGCATCAACCTTCTGAAGACGAATTGTCGAATATTGGCGCAGACGGACAGACCACCGGTTCTGGACTAGATGACTGCAAGCCGGGTGCGGAAGATGCCATGATTAAGTCAAAAGATACACCACCAACTCAAAAACTTGCTGTCGCTGTACCCTATAAGAATGACAGTTCGTAAGTTTGTATTTAGGTTTTATCTGCCAATTCGGATGTCCAATACGACGCCTGAAGTTCGTTAATGGTGTATTATTGCAGGTGTTGTTCTCTTATCTTACCCAGCTTTTCGTGCCTAGTGCTCACAACGTTGTCGAAACACAACTGAAATCTGGTCCATGTCTACCTGATTTCCTTAGCTGGAACTCAGTTATCCCCTTTTCTGTTCTGTCAGCACTGAAGGTTTAATTTTTCCACACTGATATTGCCTATTGTTGATTCGAGGGGTTTCTCTGACATTGCTCCTTATCATCAGCTTGATAAAACCAAGCCTGTTCCACTAGTATGATATAAAAATACTTGGAAACAGAAGCATCAAATTGTATCCCAGCACTTCCCGCGAATGAGCACTGATGGACTTCGAATCGGGTCAACGTACGCTTTTTGCGGTTACCGAATAAATGCGTGGGCTAGCTCAACGTCACCGGTTGTAGAGTGAGCAACAGCCTTCCACAGGAAGGCTAACTGTAAAGTAAGCGCGTTCTCCTTACGAATAAGCAGTCTTGGACAATGAGCAGCAGCAATACCAAGACATGTTGGAGTCATAGTTGGAAGTCGGGTCTCCTGTAAAATGTTACAAGCTCTTTCACGGTACTGCGACATACCGTACGTTACCCCGCCACAAAAGGATTTCAGATGCCTAACGGGAACACATGGAATCCCGGACAACATGCTGTTTATATAACGTACTGAATTCTCCAGTCTCCGCTAGCAATAGACACCTCCTGAGGAAAGCGTACGAATCATCCCGGTGTTCACTGACTCCAACGAGTACGCAAGGTGTGTCAGGTACCTTGAATGACTGGACCCCATTCGAAGGGCGGATGAACCAGTTTGTTGACTGGTCCCCGGCAACAGGATGGTGGCGTTGCATCAGCCCTGTTGGTCTTAAACTCCTTGACCGAACAGATCTGCCACACCACATCCACCTTTCTTGGTAAATCTTCGACGTATTGTGCTGCTTTTGTTGCAACCTCATACAGAGTGCTTTGGGCATCTTGAATAGATCAACTTCATTCGAAGTGCATGTTAACTGAACCACTACTAGTCACTGGTCTCCAACGGACTGCGGACTGTGTACTCCACTTCGCTGCCTTGTGGGTTAGGTTTCTTTTCAGCCAAAGACCCCGAGACGGGGCCCCCGAAGCCAACCCTCTTCTTCTGTCCGGGCCACCGAGAGGTATTCTGCTTTCACAACTATGAGTTTGAACGTATGTTAATTATGGGCTTTTTCTCATCACTTTACTGTAACTCTTTGGCCGAGGTGTCGCCTGCGAGGTTTGCTCCCATATCATATTTTACCGCACTAAACTGGTCAATCTCCGTTTCTCCTCTTTGTAAGTAACCCTTTATTTGATAATCCTTCTCACTCCCGTTTTCAGACACATACCAGAGATTTGCTTTAGTTGCTAATCACGGATAGTCTCGTGGTAGCTGTATGCTTGAATGCTTCGGTACTGAGGCTAAGTACTAGTGAGCGTGATTTAGTTGGTCCAGACAACGGTGAATGTATGCTGCAGCTGGATGTTGATAACAGTCTGTTTTTGGCAAGTATTAATTCTTGACGTTTTAGGCATCAGTAGGTCACCTAGAGAACTCCGCCGCCGAGCCAGCCGGTGTCGTAAACTGACCACTTCGCTGTCGGTGGTGTGACTGTCTTCAAGAATATAAGCCTGCCTAGAGCACCTGTGCGGATCCTGGTAATACGCTGTTATCTGCCAAGTTCGTTTTGTTCTCTGGTGAGAAGCCACTTCGTCGTCAACTACAGATTGACCTATCTAAATTAGAAGAGACACAGGCGTTTTACGTTTACCAGTGTGCGCTTTTCTCTAGTCTAGGACCTCAATAACCAGACGACTTTGAAGCAAACTGGACACACACGGCATGCTGTGCATACATGTGATACTGCCTCCTGTGGAATTACTGCTCGTTCAGCTGGGTCTATCCAATTATTAGAACTTGCGGACACTCGTCGCAACAATCCATCCAGCAGTCTATCCGCATGCAGCAACTGCGAATGCATGGCGAGCCCTGTTGGACAAAAAGCGCTATCGAAATGGAGTGAACCGCCGCTACCTGGAACCCTCGAGAGCTTTTCCATATCATCCGAGCAGCTGGTAGCAAGAACCCAGGTGTGAACGAGGTAATCTGTGAAGTCAGTGGTAAATCTACCCATAACATGTAACAACGCTTATGACGCTGAGTTGAGAACTTCCAACAGCAGTTCAACTGGCCACGCGCGTCGTTGATCGCGTCTTCTGTCTATGCCTTTCCACATTTGCTTGTTGATGTCTTGACACCTTCGGAAACAGAAGTCTCATTTGAGGTCAAGTTCTTGAAACGTCACAAGCTACCAGCCCCGGCGAACTCCTTCCTGCCCTTTTTTAGATGGAGGTTAAACCCTTGTTAAATAGCTCACGACTGCTCAGAAAACTGGATCAGGAGGCTGTTCCAACCGACTAGGATTTGGTTAATTTCGTCCCCATCTTCCAAAAGTGCTCACACACTTTATGTGCGAACCACAGAGGGGTTAGCTTGTTCCCTATTACATCAAAGTTGTTTGCAGCCACTGTAGTTTGTAGACTAAGCTAAACGCGCATGAGGATCAAGCTCGGTTTCGTCCTAGCTGTGGCTACATTTTACAGAAGACCAACAAATGTCTTTTCGGACATCAGAGGGGACTTCGATTCGGGTGACAAAGCTGCACTTTGAGGCCGTCTATCGAGAAAGGATGTGCCTGAGGAGTATGCGAACATTGTGAAAGCAATCTGCTTTCAGGCCTCGGACAAGGTTGAGGCTTATGATAGCGTATCTAGTGAGGTGCGGCGAGGTTGTCCAGTCTCCCATACCCTATTCAGGTTTGAAGTACACGAGATTCTAGAGTGTGCTCCGACGGAGTGCGAATATTATGTTGTGGATTTGCTCCCAAATGGTCGAATTCGAGACACAGAATATGCAGACGACATCACCATAATGTGCGAGTTTTCACAGAGAGCCCAGAACATACTAGACAGGCTAGAGACTTCAGTTCGTCAGTTTGGTATAGCCTTTAGACCAACTAAGTGCAAGGCGCTTTTGCAAGATTGGCTTTACGTTTATATAAAACATTGCTATCAGGACGAAGTGAACAAAATAATTAACAAGTTCAGCTGAGGTCAAGCCCATCATAGATACCGAATGCTGGTAACAGCTGAGGTTGTCGGAAAGCGTTTAAATAATTCGCCATTGCGTACACAAAATATTCAAGCTTTGCGGTTGTCAAGCCTACGACTGACACTATGACCGATCAAACCCTCCACTGTTCCAGTGACATCGTAATTGTGATGTAATCATACTAATCTGTCGTCTGTATTCGCATCTATGGCGTGGTTGATCTCGTTTGGACTTGCTAGTTTTGTTCGTTTCGCCTTGACGGCATTGTTCCACAAAACCATCATGTATTTGCTCCGATGAATCATCATCATCATCATAACTGCCATGAGTCTGACCAAAAGGTACTGTGGCTCGGGCCGTTGCTCGCCTCAACAGTGACGTGGAATATCCTAGGAGAAAACATTACTAAGAAGGTTGGACACTATTAAAACAAAACTAAGCGGAAGAACTAGAAATGGTATGGATGCAGGTACGCCATTGACTACGACACATTATCATCTCGGATGGTGTCTCTAACCAGCGGTTTGAGTGATCACGAGGACCCCATTCAGGCCGGCAACTCCTACCACTTTGCTCAATGGAGCAGTCAAGGTCTTCATATTTCGTGACCACGTTCTTGCTTGACCACCATGTGGTTTCATCCAACTGTTGGTGGTCTCAGTATATAATGCCCGGTACGGTAAACGATCAGACGACTACGGAATACGTGACCCAACCATCGCAAGCTGTGTACCGTGATTAATTTACCAATTGATCGTACATCTCGAGCGTTCCGGAATACGCGCTGGCGAACTGCCAAATTGCTCACGCGATCGGTCTACTTCATATGGACCAAGTGGCGGAGACAACGATGATCAAACATAGCAAGCCTGTTGATATCTTCTTTGTGAAGAGGCCACGTTTCCGAAGCATAAAGCAAAATGGAACGCACACAGGCATTATATACCCTTCCTTTCAGCGACAACCGGACGTCTTTTCGACGCCACAGATGACGCAGTTTGGCAAAGGCAACTCGTGCCTTTGCGATCCTCGCTGATATCTCATCAGCAATATTACAGGCTGACGAGATAGTGCTACCCAAGTATATGAAACTCTACATTCTCCAGCGGATTACCTGCAATGAAAAAAGTAGGGGTTGAAGTGCCCCAGTTTTGAAGCAACACTTTGCACTTTGAAGGTGCAAAGCACATTCCATACAAACCAGGTCGGTCGCTCAACCTGTCCAGCATGGTTTTCATGTTTTCGGCAGAGGGGCTAAGTAAGACAATGTCGTTCGCATACTCCAGATCGGTCAACCTAGCGCCTGAAAGAAGCTCAACACCAAGCCCATTGGACTCCTGAAGCACACCCTCCAGAATGTCGTCCATGACAAAATTGAACAGGAAGGGGGAAATCGGACACCCCTGACGTACACCACTAGAAGTGATGAACGCCCGAGACAGTTGTCCATAAACTCTCACCCTGCTAGCAGAGTGAGCATACAGTGATCTCAATAGATTTGCGGATTTCTCTGGTACTCCCTTTCGGAGAAGGCAGCTCCAGAGAACGTTACGAGCAACTGAACCGAAAGCAGCCTTTAGGTTCAAAAAGACCACGACTGTCGGCTGTCTGTAAGAGTGCCGATGTTCCAAGACCCGTCGCAAGGTGAACAATATGATCAACGCACCCTCGACCGGATCGGAATCCTGCCTGTTCTTCGCGTATCTGGCTTTCTCTGGGCTTAGTTAGCTGACTTAAAATGAAACCAGTGAGTAACTTGGACACAATAGACACCAAACTGATGCCCTGTGGTTGACTTCGGGCCCCCTTTTTGAAAACGGGAATGACTGTTGATAGGCACCAATCACGTGGTGCCTCCTCAGTCTCCCAGATCGTCTGGAGGTGTCTTGTCAGTTCTGATATCAACCTCTCCCCACCGTCCTTGAAAAGAGAAGGAGGGAGGAGGTCTGGATCCGGAGCCTTATTACGCTTCAATAACTTAAACTCCAGGACCACTTCTGCTTCTGACAGAGGACCGTCTGGAATGCAATAACTGACCAATCGGGTCCCGTTGTCCACAGGATTTGGTTGAGGCAAGCTGAACTGTTCTTCAAAATGTTCAGCCCACCTGTCAAGTCGGCGCGATTGACTCGTAATAAGTGAACCATCTTTTTCACATATGGTCTCATTTTCACTAACTCGACGGCTAGTACAATCACGGATCAAGGAAAAAAGCTTTCTGCTATTCCCAGATAAAACGGCTCTTTCCATCTCTTTCGATTGTTCGACCAGGTATTGCTCACGGTCTTTGCGCAAGCTTTTAGTCAGCTTGCGTTTAAGTTATCGACGGTCGTCATCATATTCAGAACCAGGTAGGATCCAGCGACACTTGTTCATAAGCTTTATTGACTTGACAGAAATCCAGTTCTATCGCAACTGAACAGCCCCACCGGAACATGCCTGTACATCGCATGCTTTCATAGCTTCGGCGATCTGTTCCCAGTGTTCATTAGGATCATTCATCTGACTCGAACTGGGTAACTTCGTCACCAACGCCTTTTGGTAAGCGTTCTTTACATCCTTGTCGCTCGAATGCCAGTTAGGCACCTTGCATTTACGAGCGTATGTCCTCTGGGCAAATGATAAAACAAAACGGGCACGCACAACGGCATGGTCCGAGTCCAGGTGGTTGCTCCAAAAGGCACGACAGTCATTAACAGAGTGGCGCCACCTGTAGCTAACTGCTATATGATCCAACTGTGTCCACGCCTGAGAAGCACACGGAGGTCTCCAAGTAACACAGTGTTTTTTTCTGTGTTAGAATGCGGTACTCGAAATATACAGACCGTGGGATGCGCACAGCTGCAGCAGTCTTTCGCCATTATCAGTGTGTTGGGCCTGGACACCAAACATACTTCCTAGCCGCTTCTCATCCGAAGAAAGACGACCAAGCTGAGCATTAAAATCGCCCGCTAGTATGATGATGTCTGAGTGTTTAGTTTGCCTCAGAAGGTCAACGAGAGTGTCATAGAACGCATCCTTGGTAGCATCCGAACAGCTGTCCGTCGGAGCGTACGCCGATATGATGAATACACAACGTCTTTTTGAGTTCCCTCCCCAGACTTTTACCGATGTATTGAGTCTGACAGCGTGCAAGCGACTGTTCACTGGGATCCAATCGAACACACATTGCTCCGCTCTGGAGCTCAATGCGATTCCTACCCTAGCTTGACTACGAGATTCAGCTTCAGCGTCACCAGAAACCCTGAGAGAAGCGCTTGGATCGACAGTTATCTAGAGGTGAGCGCAAATGGATAACCGTGCTAGAATCGTAGACTCGCGTCTCCGACACACAGCACACATCAAGCTCCAGACTTGAGAGAGTACTTGCCAGAGCAGCTTGCTGACCGACTTGTCGGAGAGTGCGGACATTCAAGGCGTCAACGTTTACCAGTTGTCTTGGCCTCAAAAAACAATTATCGCCCGAAGGTATATGGAAGGCAGAAGGATTAGGGGGTAAAACAGTAGGAGAAATTCGAGATCGGTTAGTAATGTCACTGTCGAGAGAACGATAACTTCTGATACTTCCCGGTCGTTTATGCCGCGGAAGGGGATTGACTTGAGGGACCCCACCCCGAGTCTCTGACTCAAAAGTCTGATCAGCGAGACAACAGGATATAGGGTTTTCTTGGGGGACCCCACCCGGAGCCAATGACTCAACGGTCTGACTCACTTGGCAGTGAGGGGCTTGCCTAGCCCGAGGGCGCAGTGAATAAGACTTTGATGTCTGATTCTGAGCACTGCTGCGCGCAGTGGATGTACTCGAAGCTACATCAGGCTTTTGAGAGATAACAAATGTTTTTCGACCGTATTGGATAATACGCCGGCGGTCACGGTCAACCGTTGGGCGATCGGAGTGCTCTCTGTTTGAGGGTACTTTTTCTAACCCTCTTCTTCCTGATAGGGAAGACAGCAGTGCCGCAACTATGAAAATAGTTCTGCTGTATGCCCATAGGATCGTGCCCCACTACCTAAGCATTCCTACGCGGTCAGTAGTGCGACATACAATCCTATGAATGTAACTGCTTTTCGTCTGACTGCTCCCCTTTGGTCTGTCTGACAAGGTTGCACCTGGAAGGACCGGAGTCCTAGTCAGCATAGCCCGCCAGATCAAAACAGTGCACACGCCCGACCACCTCGCCATGGTAGCAGTATAGGTCGGGGATTTATACCTTGACCGTGCAACTTCGAGTCAATGATTCTTTCTCACCGGAGTGATTGGCCTTCTTAGTTGAACCACGCCTTGTTTAATATCTATCAGGGACGGTTGTTATCGCCGAATCCTGAGATTCTGTTTACATTTGTTGATGTTCATTCTCAAGATATCTGACTTATACCGTTTTCCATCAACTCCACGATTGTTGCCCAGTGGTTCTACTCATTGCTGATCGTGTTGCACATTGCCATGGAATGCCATCTACTCCATCATACTTTACCCGTGCATGTATTTACCTTTACTCCAATGCCTGACCCTCTTCTTGCATTGATGCGCTAGTTTTCTTGTTTGTCCACATTTGATTCTATTTTAGTGAATTGCGTGTTTAGTTTCGTAACTCATCTGTGTGTCTTTCTCGCTGTTCCAATCCTTCACCCACATTTTCCAATTCGACCTTCCAACTTCTTCATTTTAGCGTTCTTGCATGGTTCCGCAGGTAGAGTCTCATATTATCTTGCTCGCTTATTCACCCACTCATCCCTCACCCGCGTGTGTGTATAAATATATACATGTATGTGTTTCTTGCTCTAGCGTGCGCACTCTGTTGTAATATTGTTTTTTGGTTTGCGTGTTCACTTGCTTATCGTTGTTTGTTTGTTTGTTTGACCGTGTATGTCGGTCCGCACTCATCGTTATCGCAACCGTTCAAAACAATCAGGCTTAGGTGTCCTGTTGTTTTGGCTTCCGCTTTTCTCTGGCTCTTTTTCTCTCATCATCATTTCATCCGTTCTGGCGCGCGCCGGTCGTTTCATCCACCAACATCACCTACACATTCTTTAATTCGTCTTCTTTTTCCATGTGTGTGTCCACGCCTGCCGTCATTTCGTTATTTGCAGTTGTAAACTGCTTTTTTTTGTGATATGAGTGGCTAACAGGGGGCGGATAATATATATCTTGTTACTGTAACAATACTCAGCCTGCTAACCAGTAAATGTGAATGGGTCTAATTTTTATACTGTTACTCGGCGTCCTAGATCATCTAAACAGGGCCTGGCGAAATTAATTGGACTCAACCTCTCTTTCTCTGCATTGGGTAATCATCGTCCTGTTCACAAACGCAATCGTTTTCTGATCATAACAGTGTCTGTGTAGGCTTCGCCATTTTGTACCGGCACTAACTGTTGAATGGCTCTTCTAATGTCGTTGCAATATCATCTTTCAACTAATCGATTATCTGTTTTAACTCGCTTTTTGTAGCTTGCCGTTTGTTCAGCTGTGCTTCACATTTCCTGTTAATTGCACCAATTTGTGACAAAGCAGTTCCACACTGAAACTTATTTAGATTAACGGAAAATATCCGCTTAAGACATGGTCCAGAATCGTATAATATCCCCTTTTTCCGACTTCTCTCAACCTAGAACATTTTCATGTCATCGACCCCGATATAAGCCACCGCCAACCATTCCTGACACAGCCCCAGTGGTCCGTGTGGATTCGAATTTCAAGCCTGGAGCGGCAGTTGATATGATGAATCCTATCGACCGACATCAGTTTGCACGCAACTGTCCTGGTAGAACGACGGTAGCTGTTGGAGCTCATCGTCTAGGCGATCCATTGCGTCGTCACGGTCACCTGAGGTCTGACCCGGCCGCTTCAGTCTCCACGACCACCAGTTCGACGACGAGCCACGCAGATACATTAAACGGTGGCTCATCAATCAATACGTTGAACTCGGACCTGATTCACAGGCGGACTACAAACACGCCTCAGCCTCCGTCCACACCAGCTTCGCCCAATTTTGCTAACCCTATCAATATGCCCGAATCGAACACAAACAACAACGGCAAGTCTGTCTTAACTAGTCAACTTCAGACTGGCTTGCCGCCGACTACAAAAGAACCTCGCTTTCAATGGTCTATGCGGCACAGACCTAGTGACTCACCGGTGTTAGCCATGGCAGAGGCTCCCACATCTCATTTGGATGAACAACCTGGCGTATCGGTGGGCAGTGCACCCAAACAGGAGCAGTCTACCCACGCAGTAGAATTACGTCAGGCCCAGGTCTACCACCCTCCTTCGAACAAACCGGTTCGCTTCCTCCGTAAAATAACTGCAAGAATTTCTCGAAGGTAATGAAAATATCGTTTTTTATTATTTCCAAACTTTCGTCGGCGACCATTGCGGTCGTTCGCTTAGTACGTACTCAATAGTAGTGATCATCTGAATGTTCAGCTCAATTTTCTGTTTTCGGCATGTTTTTGACCTACATCCGCCAGCTTTTGAGTACATTTGTTTTTAGCTCTGAGCCACTTCCGATTTCTGTTACTTTGTTTTTCAAACATTATCCAACAAACAGCTTCCGGCGTCCTCGGTGAGTACAGCACTTTGGTTCCAATTCATGTCTCTTCTTCATCCTAGTTTGACAGCGTTTTCTCTTTGTGTGTGCTCGAATGCTGTTTATTCGATAATCTTTTGTCTATCGGTTTTCGTGTTTGCGTGTATCCATCCTTTATAGTTTCACCACTCGTTCTCTAGTACATGCACACTGTCACTGTTGGTTGCACTCACTTCACCGCATTTCGATTGTACTGGTTTATGTCCGCCTGTTTTTGTGACTGGTAAACTTTGGTGCCGTGATGGAGATTGTGATGTGTATTGCTTGAAAATCTCGTCTACTCCTTACACATTTCATATCATTTGTCGGTGCATAAGCTTGCTTAAATCTCACCGAAACACACTCAGTTATTTAGTATCATTGAGTGTATCATAACTTACCGAACAAAGAGCAGATGCACATGCAGGTATTCGGTCACGTGTGCGAGTACCAGTACTGTTAAAGTAACCAATCAAAAAAAGAATGACCGTGCAGGCCTATACCAATAAGATTGACGCTCACGTAGCTCAGTGATTTGCACACTGAGTTAGCTTGCATTTGATCCGCTCACCTAGGTCATTTTTGATAATACGATTACAGATGCCATGTCGACTAGTTGATTGGTGAACCCCACTAATTATGTTTCATTCCACAATCCGATTGACCCACGAAGTTTTTCTATCTGCATAGTGAGATTTTGGGAATTATAATCTACTGCTGTTGTTGCGACACAGTGTGTTCCCCCTATATCCCCATTAAAGGCGAAAGTTGGTTGCCTCAGCGGTTAAGCGTTGCGATCGTATTTCAACTGTATGAGATCATTTGTGGCGTACCACACCATTAGAAGGACAGTTGGTGTGCCATATAGTATGCTGTTATCGGGTTACTCTGACTCTTATGATCTTCAGGTGTTTGCTACTTAACAGTCGCTTACCATCAGCACGCGATCAAACCATATTGAAAATCGATATCATTTGTTTGTAAGTCAATATTTCTTTTCAGTACACATTATATTAGTTTACAGTTGAAGTATTCAGCTCTACTCACTTTTCCTCTTTGATGGTTTCTGTTTCATGGACTTCACTCGAAAACTGTTCAACATCTTAATGGTGAGAGGTAGACAACTTGCAAGACTTATCAAACTACTTATATATCCTCGCCGAGTAATGTGTAAGGTCCTAGGTATGTTCTCGTTGTCTAGGTTAAGCGAGGTAAGGTGCTGACATTGCCAAACCACATCCTCAAGCTTACCAAAAGCCTAGCCTCACAGAACGTAGTAAGGGCTGACTAAACATGAATCTAGAATAGGATCACGGAAATGTCTGTGACTGCCACCACTTCAAAATGACGCAAAATCAACACCAGTGTGATCATGCTAAACAGCACGATAGTAAACACGGGGGGAATTTACGTCTCATAGAAATTCGGGGGTTTGGAGTATTTTAGATTGAACATCATCCGCAGTTGATCACAGTCCTCATCTTCAAATAAGCTTTTCAGCTATCACACTTCAAAAAGAAACTCTGTATTGTTCTAAGCTGGGAATAAAGGTGTTGCAAATGAAAATGGGCTAGCCGAAAGACTTGTACCCGAATACGAAGGCTGCTATCAAGTGCGGATGGTGTTCACTTTGGAAAATGTTTTATGTCGCAGTGGGCTACTGGAATTTTAGACTGCGGAAAAAAGTTACTGTATAGTTTAGGGGTTTCGTCGTTTAAATCTTTGTGTTTTCCGTAAAATGTGCATCGTTTCTGCAACAGTGGTCGCAGTCAGAAAGATTCCTTATAGTGAGAGAGCGCTTTATTCACTCAGGATGTAGACAAATTGGCCAATCTTATACGACTCTATCTGTTTCCTATTCCACCGTATAGTCAGATTCCATTTGCTTATGCTAGAAACGTCACCCCATGATGCTCTTTCTGACGTTTCTTTAATTGTTGTTTGAATCCGTTAATACAGTGGGGGTTGTCTGAATCAACTTACATCCGTGTTTGATTGACATGACTCAATCTGTGATTGATGCAGCGTCGTAATTGTCGATATAATGGATTGTCGAATCAGAATGTTAGTACACCTTTTGTAATTTAGATCGCTGTTGCCACTTCCCTAACGATAAAATTATCGATCTTTTTATTGAATTAGCTTAACTGCACACCCTCACCATTTAGACTGTTTAATTGAATGCTTTCCCGTTGTTATCAAGCAGAATGAATGCTAGTGAAGTTCATGTGTAATCACTTCGTTTCAGTCCGTTCAGAAACGGAACTTTTAAACATCTACGGGCAATACCCTCCCTACTTTATCTAACACGACCTGTAATTCCAGCTAATTTAGTTGCACTAGTCTCATCATCGTCACGGATAGCACCATGTTGCACTTTTCAGGCCAATTCATTGCTCTTTTTTATTGTGTGAAAATGATACTTGCTTGTTGGGTTCTAACCGTCAGATCCATAGCGGTTTTTTTTTTCCATCGTATTAGAAGTGCAACCGTCACCGCTTACATGCTAATACTGTAGTCACTAAGTTTCACTGGCGTACATTGAATCCATGTTAACAAGTTCGAACTGTCGTTATTTCGAATCTCGTACTCTGATATTGTTTATCTCATGATCTGCAAGCCTTAACTGGGTTGTGTGTGTTTATGTGGTGTACTTATCTTCGACCATTTTTCCCGTAACAAGTTGATTGGGTTTCTAAGTCAGTTTTGTTGAAGGTTTGAACTTACCCATTTGTAACGGTGTGTACACTGTTCACCAAGAATAATTTATCAATCCATCACATTGACACAGTACTGGTGTATTGTTTACTCTTTTGTTTGTAAACATCCATTTTGGTCTGCATCGTTATTTGTTGAGTCAAACTCATTTTTGGGACTGGATATGGTGTTCAACCATACCCCGTCTTATTGGACAGTTATGAATTTCGATGACTGTCAAGCATTGACGTTCCTGTGATAGCATTACTGCGGCATCGGTTCCTTGTTTAGTTATGCTCGAAAATCTGGCGCTACGGGCAGTTCTTTTGCTTCCAGCAGTTCAATTGTTAATTACCACATTGATTCATTAAAACACTGGTTGTCACTCTGCTGACAAGGTTGGCCACGTCCGTTTCCAGTGACCGAAACCGATGGACACTTTCATCACAAGTGGCTTGTGCTGCATCACTTGTGCTTACACTCATGCATGCCGTATCCAGAGTAAACCCGAAAGAATTAGACCAGGAAGCTTATGAGTGGAGGTCTTTGTCGTCCAGTTGGCCGATGCTGGTTAACCAGATGGTAGGCTATTATAAAACTTCACCCTTCATCTCTCTTATACATAAGGTTAAGAAACTTCAATGATAAAACAAACTAAGATGGAAGATATTAATACTAATGAGTAGTTTGACTATTGAAATGTGACCCAATTATGAAAAGTCAGAGCTTCGGCTGGATTCGAACCAGCTACAGAAACAGCTTGTCCAAACGCGGTAAGCGCTCCACCAGCTGGACTGCAAAGATAAAGGGTTCAGTTTTCTAATAGCCTACCATCTGGCTAATCAGCATCCGCCACGTAATTGTATACATGCTATCAACCTAACATGTATATGCAGATAATACATATCACCCACCGTAGCCTCACTTATCCATTCATACGCTTACCTTGTCGATTGGTTTAGATGGGACTGATACGAACTTCGGCTAGTAATGTCACTGTCGAGAGAACGATAACTTCTGATACTTCCCGGTCGTTTATGCCGCGGAAGGGGATTGACTTGAGGGACCCCACCCCGAGTCTCTGACTCAAAAGTCTGATCAGCGAGACAACAGGATATAGGGTTTTCTTGGGGGACCCCACCCGGAGCCAATGAATTGGCTCCGGGTTGGGTA
>JTDE01001543.1:5661-20078 GCA_014338405.1 Paragonimus skrjabini miyazakii | reverse complement strand
CAATTTCCACTGCCGTACAGCGGCGTAGACAGTATCGTTGAGCGATAGACAAGCAGTTCAGTGTTCTTCTTCAGGCTGCGGTTCTTTCAGACACACTTTTTAAGACGTCCGAATATATCGCTAGCCTTCGCCACACGAGCTCGCAACTCGCGGTCTACAGACAGATTTTTTGACAAATTGCTACCCAGGTAGCAGAAGTCTGCGCGTCTATCAACAGTGTTTCCGTTGGCATGGATTTCAGGTGTAGGCACAGCATCTTCATCCTGAAAAGGCTGGGGGAAAATGTCTTATCTATGTTGATATCCAGACCACAGTTGGATGACGCGGTCGCGAAAGCCGTGGTCAGTCGCTGAAGTTCATCTTCGCCGTGTGCAAATAACGCACTATTATCTGCAAACCAAAGCATTCTCATTGGTGAAGTACGTAGCTGAGACTTGAGGTGTCGAACCACCCAATTTCCGGCAAGCGACCGTCCCTGCGATATTCAGCTTCGACACTGTCCTTAAGTTTCTGGAGAGCAGTTGTTACTGTTGCCGTCAAATGTAAACCGAATAGCGCTGGGGCTAAGACTCTCCAGTGACTATGTCAAAATCATTAGAGGTCGATCCATACAATCGTTCCTCCGTCTTCATACCCACATGCGGCAGTCTAATTAAACTGGACATCTAAACTTACCAAGCACCGTCCGTGTGGCCTCACGACTCACAAATTCAAAGTTGTTGGTGATATTCACGAAAGGGGCACACGGCGGCTGGTTACACTTCCAGCACTTCTGGGTCTGTCTGACAGCGAATATCTATTGTAAACCCTCGAAAAGATAAGTTGGTTTATCCTCGATATGGAAGTGCGTTTGGCAGAAATCGAACTCTCCTCCTTGTAATAATTAACTCGGAAAATCTTGGTCCCAAAAATACCGCGACTGTCCCCTTATTTGCTTCCAAGACAAGCCAAAAGACGCGTGCAAAAAACGGCTTTGTTCTGCCCCAAAACGTGTGCGACGAGACGAAAAGTACAAGGTATTTATATGGTGCGTAGTGACCTAAAAACATTCTCGAATCAGAAAGTAAAAGGACAGTTACCGAAAAAAAAATGAGCACAGTGGAGCAAAGGTCGGACGGGTAAAAAACTAACCAAGGTTACCCCTCGATCGTTCTGGACAGTTCCGCTCATTTTGATTGAATTAGTCGTTCTTCTCGTTCACGGAGGCGGTTTTGGGCGAAAAAAATTAACTCCCTAATAATATCATGCCAATCGTACTGCGACTTACCCGGCACATTGACCTCCCATATTTCCTCATTGACTCGGTTCATGAGGATTCTTGTCAGCACCTTTCGAGCGCAGCTCAACAGACTGGTGCTCCGATATCTGTCGGTGCATTGCTTACTACCCTCACCTTTGAACCAAGGCATGATGTGGGCATTCTTGAAGCATTGTTCCCAGATAGAGTGGACCAACTGTAGCAAAGCACGTTCCAGCGTCAAGTCGCAACGGTTCAAAAATTCCCCTGCCAATCCGTCTTCATTCTCAGTCTTTCCGTTTCGCAATGTTTGAGTGACCGTCTCCGCCTCTGTCAAATCCGGGGCGGCAGCGTGTGATTCTTTGATTTATTGTTTGGGCGATTATTCACAATAACTTAGTCTGGGGGTATCCAGTCGGTTTAGTAGGCTACCAAAGTGCTTGCGCCTGGCTTCCATAATGTCCTCAGATTGAGTGCACGAAACAGTGTCGCCGTTGGTCGTTGCTATTAATAAACTGGACAGGTAGGCCAACACTGCTCTCAAGCGAATCGTAGAATTGTTTCTGCTGCCGACGATCAACTTAGCCCGGCATCAGTTCACATTGTTTTTTCTACCAATCGTCTTTAACTCCGTGAAGTCGTTCAACTCGTTGACCGGGAGGCTTTCAAGCGCACGCACGCTCAAAGGTTGTTTAACCTAAGGGTAAATTTACTATGTTCTGCGTTTTGTTTTAGGGCTCCCTGCACCAAACCGCTGTTTATGTATGTCATTACTTCTTATAATCATTCTTCCATCTCTGCTTCCACCTCCACATCCTTGTCATTGGTTTCCGCATGGCGTGGCACGTACCTCTTCACTGTGGATCGTAAACGCTAGAAAACTCAGTATCGCAATTTGTCCGCTCGAAACATTCTGACATTATATCATTTCAGTTTGCCACTCAGTGTGTTGCGTACCCACAGAGATCGAGATCCGGTCAGCTCATCTTACCTATGATAGGACATTGGTGATCTGGAACACTAGATTTGTCCCACATGTTTATGTCAGACCGATACTGTTTGAGACTTTATTCATTGTCAAACAATATGTGTCAGAGTAGACATGGTTATGAATGAAACACAAATTAGCCGGGTGATCTATGTACGACCACCCTATGGAACATTTCGCTTCAGCGCTTCGGTACGTCGTTCGGGCACAATTTCGACGTACTGAGACTGAAACTTATGCTATATACTTCAAAATCTCTCTCGACCTCTGACCTGCATTCCAGCCTATTGGCAGCATGATTACCCGTGGTGGTTTTACAATTGTGTTGCGGTCACTCTCCTTTTTTTATGGAGGCTGTTGAAAAAACATCTCACTTTGCACCCTAGACTTGTTCGTTTTTTGCGAAACATAGCTTGACTGGTCATTAGAGACTGGATCGACTTGAATTAAATTTACCGCAGTGACAACCCAGCCTTTACACAAACGGTACAAGAGATACTGATAGGTGCATATTTTCTTGTCTTGAAAGACAGTTGAAGTAACTGTTTGTTCGTCGCGCCGATCTCTTTGGATATCGTGCAGTTGGTATTGCATCTTGTGCAGTGTTTCTAAATGAATCTTTTTTTGTGTTATCGGCAAGTGAATATGGCTTTGTTGTGCGCTACATTGTCTTTGACAATATTACTGGCCAGCTCTGCATGTACTTTGAGGAACGATTCTTGCAATCGATCACTGATATCATAAAACGTGCACTGCTTCTCAGTTGTACAGGCTGTGCTCCAAAATGCTTCAAGTTTGGCTATGTTCATATCTTGCCGATACCAAACAGATGAGGAAAATTACGAAATTATACTGTGGCAATAGAAAGTTCTGTGTTACCCAACTATACAGTATGGAGGAAAGAGTGTCCTAGGTCTTGCAAAAATGAGTTGATTGTGTATATTGTCGGTTCAGTCCACCTTTGTTTCGGAGATAAAGGCGGCATTTTGACATACCCATTGAAGTATTGAGTTTGCCCACAGGGCCAGCTCAACAATTGTTATTTACTCGATTGCTCATATGCTATGTTATTACTAGCTTGATAGTTTAACATGGACGCAACTGATAGGAACACTACAGGTGACTTTACACAAACCGTTCGATTGTGTACATTGTTGAGTAAACAAGAGTAGTTGATAGTGTGATGTGTCTAATGCCTTACATGTGTCATACTGAGCGACCTGAAACACTTGGCGCCCACACAGGATATCACAGATGTATTTACATGGCAGCTACGCATACTTAAGTGTATCCTCACGTGGTGTATCATTTCCCCATGCATGCCAACAATGAGAACCTTTCAGTGAACACACATGGTTGGCATGTGTAAAATACCTTAGATATCATTTCAAAACTGCTGCAATACACCGGAGAGTGTAGAGCTTGTTTACGGCTGTACTTCATGTGAAATGCGGGAATCTGTGCTTATTTCTAGTTAATCAGGATGGTGGACAACTGAAAAGCATGTATGTTGATACGTGTGAAGTGTCGTAAAGTACCCGGAATCGTGACGTCGCCTGCAGGTTATTTTGCGGGGACCAACATTACATCTTCGCGATAGTTGACATTGTAGTTCGTATTGGTAGTAAGATAGAGTCTGAAGCGCGGGACGGGAACGATAGTTGCTCCCAAATGCATGGAAAGTTGCATCCCTTAGAAAATTGAAAGTTTTGTACTCTAAGGTTTCGGAAAAAGGGTTCATCTATAAGTAGCATGCGAATAAATGAATAATTGATTTTGAATGGAACAGTGCAGAAAGTTAGTACACACGTTTTATGACGGCAAACGTCTATCCGAATACAATCAGACTCTTCATATGTGACACCCGTGACACATATCACTTCTGTAATTGTTTGTGTTGAACTAGTTCTATATTTTCCGGTACAAATTAAATCACAATGTTGTACACATTTAAAAGATAGTCAATACGAAGTGAATTAATTGCGGTGTGCAATGCAAAATCTTCTATGATCATAATAAGTGGTTTTATAATCTGTGTACGGTTATCAATCGGAAGCATGTGTGGTTAGTGAGCCACTCGAAAGCAAGGACATTCACCAATAACTAATTCACATTCTGTGGTAGTGCAACTTCGTCACTCACGTAGATATTCACTGCGCAACAAAATTGTACTTAATACGGTCCAATATAGCATCAGCTTTTGTAATTAGCCAACTTCACTTCGTCACTTCATCGTTCATTCTGATGAACCGGGACCCGTAATAGTTGCATCTATTCTTATACAACTGACAGGTATCCATTCAGATGATTATCCGTTCCATTAAGTCTTCAAAATTTCTCGCTTATCAGTAGTTCACACCGATCATCTGTTGCACAACCGTACTACAATACAAAGATGTATAAATATACATCACTTTGTTGATCTGATCGAATTCTTGTTCCAGTTCATTAGCTGGCTGATCAGTTACGTCGTCAGATTATACTAACTATCATTGGAGTCCTAACCGGTTCTCTAATGTGCGGTAAGGAAATATCCACACAACATATCTAGAATCAAGCGCTTTACCCAGCAGCCACTTCATCACATCAACCTGAGCAATGTAGTCCTTCTCGCGTACACTTGTTAGGTGGAGTCCGGCGTGTGATTAACATGAGCGAATATGGTTGTTTGTTTGCATTCATCGGGATTCTAAAACGAGCCGTTTTTTCTCCCGTTAACCTGTTTAGTGCTGATTCGAGCTCATATGCCCAAGGAATTTCCCACAGTCTGTTTACTTGTAGAAAAAGTTGGCCGTTATACGCAGAAGATGAGAGAGCCATTGATTAGTTCATTCTTTATCTGCAGACATTTTCTTTCTCCTTCTGTTTCCGGTTGATTGTACCGGACATTGGCAAGTCGATTTTGCACCTCACCTTTTTGCTCATGCAGTCATTACCTTCTGAACTCCCAACTTCTGTTCGTTGCTCGCCTATGAAGCATGCTTTTTCATGTGGTGAACAAGTTTTCTCCGCTGACCTTTTTCTTCCGTTTTCTTACATCATTTGCTGTCATTGTACACCACCCACACTCATGCATTCGCGACACGGCGCGCCATCTTTACTGTGGCTGCTTACTGCCTGTCCATCCCCCAAGTAGGCGTATGTATGCGTGTTTTATTTAGTAGTCCCCCTTAACGAGGACCGTTCGGTATGGCTACCTTAAAGAAACGACCTCCCAACCTCGGAAAGTAACCGCCGTTAATATCTAAGTCCTTCTGATTAGAGTTCATTCACAGTCAATATATACACTACCTACACTCTTGTCATGATGATGCAGGCAGTCGATCACGTTTAATAATGGAATGCACGCAGCCAACATTTATTTTATTCAGCCGTTGAGGGCCAGTTTGCATCACGTTATTGTAACTGAACCAAATGTGGAAGCTTGGTGGACAGTTAACTTAAGTTTGAGCATCTCTCATATAGCTAAACGAAGTTTCCAAGTTTGTATTTGCCGTCAGAAAGTTTTGCTCATTAGACTGAGTTGGAAAATTGTGAAACTTTGCAACCAGTAAGATTCGAATTCTGAATATTCTAAAATGGGGTGCAGATGCGGAACAAGATTTAGCCACAGACTACTCAAGCGGCGGTGATGCATGTTTAGAGGTGTCAACGAAAAATTGCACATTGGGCTTTTGCAATAATTTACTTGTTTTCCAGACCCATTTCATTGGTAGATGTGATGATGCTTTAATATGCGCTAACAGAAATGAGAAGAGGACATTAGATAATGACATAACCTGCAGAACTTTTTCAAATACAATAATATGTTTTAAGAACTCTTCTATCAGTTTTTAACCAGTGCTTGGTAATTCTGCACCAGCTGTAGAACTGTTCCTAACATGTACCTACCTCTAAACAAAACGGACTATTTCAACTGTCTCCATGTGTTGTCCACTTTAATGATAACTTACATCAGTGCCTCAAGAGATGCCACAACAGCAGAAACAACTTGACTATTAAAAGGGACTATATGTCCATTCTGGCTCTTTTGTTGCAATCTGTTTGCCTCGACAATCGATTTGCCACAACTATCCACGTGTATCGATTGTGAGTTTGGATTTGTTTGTGAATCTACCGTTGTGTTTCATTGTACGCACCCGTTCTGTTTACACTTCACTGTAGTGTGTACTGAATGTGATGCAGTAACACGATTTCCAGAGGTACATGCCGTGCGATACAAAACCTGTGACTGTTTCCTAACTCGTCACGAGCACCGGATGTCTAAAATTCGTTAGTAAGCCAGCACCGAATACTATTGATCCTGGTGGCCGTTCCACCAGCGAGGTGGTGATCAGTTGTCTCATTAGCACTACACAGACCACCGGGCACTCGCACCCACAATCTGTGGTTAAGTGCCAGAATAGTGATCCAGACACATGTACTCACTTGGTTACGAGGTTTCGAAAATTGGAGTTGAAGAAAGGTGTGCAGGTTATCTTCCCTTACGAAATCTTGTTTATCAGCTGTCTGTAATTGGTTTTTGCGCCAAGAAATGTTCATCACGACATTAGGATGAGTCTAAAAAAGGTTTTGTAGGTGTTTGGTCTCTGTGACTCCCAGCAAAATTGTCGATAGCTGTATCAGCTTGGTTGAGTGTCACCAGCACGACGCGGGCCTAGCGATCAGACCCACAACTTGTAAGCAAGCGCCGAAATTGTATTCCAGTCATCTGTTTACTAAATTACGAGTTGCAGTTACTAGAGTTACAGGAAGGTGTTCGGGTTGCTTTCCTCAGCTGCTGTACTTCCCTTCTTTGTGAGCTGAAGTCGTTCGGCCGTTTGCGAACAATTGTCAATAGCCTGCTGGATCAGATTAATCAATCTGTGCACTGTATGATGATGAAGACAATGATTTCCACGTGGGTTAACTAACTTCAACATTGTCGACGATGGCATTTTCGGGTTGACTGCACTGTTTATTCATGAGCTGTATCACCTAACGTTCAGTCAATTGCAGTTTGATCAATCCATGTGTGGATAATGAGTCGTGGCATTTGTAAGACCTCAATGAACGTTTCTGTACGCACCAGGTTAGACTATACAGTCGCATTCCGATCTCTTCATCAGTGGCCAGATCTCGGCATTTTAAAACTTTCATTTGACTATTTTTAACTTCGTAGATCGAATGAAAACAAATGTCTAAGTTAGTGATATCATTAGAATCAACAAGATACATTACAAGTGTACTTCACTATTGATACAGATCGGATGGTGTTCACGGATACTTTCAGATAAGCCTCTAATCGTACGGAACAAGTAAGTGGGTGTACACAGAAATAGTCAGCAAAAAATAGTACCTTATCTTTTTACTATGAACACGATGTTAGAGTCAAAACAAATACATGGTTTGGTAGCGTAAGGGGTTCGGCTTACTGAATCTTCTAATGGTCGTCTAAGCATTTGTATCACCTTTGAAATGGTAGCGAAATATACAGTGCTTTCGTTTCCAGGAGTGCCAATGTGACCAGTTTTATAGCCACTGAGCTATTTATATCAGTCAACTGTTAAATAGCCAAACTATTACTGAGCTAGTCAAAGGAATCCTTATGAACCATCCTGTATTATAAATGGATTTGCACTGATTATCACTCCGGAACCCATCAATATTGCTGGTGTACTAATATTTTCGCTTTTTGCCAGTGTTTTTAAATGTAATCTTATTTCAAGAAATAACATCCATCCTCCTACTTCTTCGGAGTTGTCAAAATCTGATTGTACTTTGCACATTCGTTATCAACTTCTACTTTGAAAGAAGTCGTACCACCAGAGTTGTTGACGTGCTGACAGGTAGTCCCCTTGGCTTCACGTTAGGTTATATTTCTATGACTATAATCAACTAGGAAGAAAACAAGACAAAGTCGGTTACACTGTAAAAACTGTTGTCTTTATCTCAAATCGACATTAAAACTGTGTATGGTCAACCTTACTGGGATTTCCCTGCAATTTGTGTGTATTGGTATTGGTCATCTGTCCAACGCTGTCCGGTCGCTGTCCGACGGAAGTCTACACTGTCGGGTATTTTAAAGGCTTTCGTCTGATGTAATGTGAATGGTCATTGATACACACTTTGCTTTATTGTGCTAGTAGAATTTGGACCAGCCTAACACAGCGTGGCACAACCCAGTTTCTATACACAAAGCTTCATCAAGCGTCATAGCTAGGCCTGAAACGGAATTCCAATTACCCGGTGTGTAAGAGAGCAGGTTATGTAGACATGCCACTTAAAGACGGTCGTCCGATAATGCTAATGTCTAAATAGATCAGCAGAGATATTATGGAAAATTGACAGTGCTGTGAATCTGTGCCTGATTATGTCATCACGACTATTGTCTCCTGGTTTTTTTTAACAATGTCAGTATCTCATCAGTTTACTTCTCATTGTATTCACAACTTTGTGGGACGCATTAGCAAAAGTTCTCATGCACCATTCAATGGGCATGTTTCAGTATGATTATCCAAATGTGTGCGACAGTACAAAGCAGTCTACAAGAACGCAGACATAAGCTTAAATCCCCAATTGTCGTACATCCGTCAGTGACTGATTGCTACATTTTTTTCTATTGTTCCTTTCAATACATATTAGTGTACCAATGCCAGTATTACTAATCACGATCGTCCACCATTCCGTGTGCAAAATCAATGGTAGCGCCGCTGAGATTATGTAATCACACAACTATTGATGCTCCAATCGAACTTACTTTCATCATGCTTTTAATGTTTTAGCAATCCCTATTGGTTTGCATTTATATGGTTGACAGGGATACGTAGAATAACTAAGTTGTCTAGCATTTTTTAATTTGGTTGATTGTTTTTGTACTTGGTCTCCAACTTAACAAGCGTGCGCTGTGACCTCGTACTGTAGTTGAGTGAAGATTTTGCAATTGGCTTAAGTGGTTCGTGGAATAACTGTCTGAACTAACATTCCTGGCCATAGGTTCTATCGCCTGATGTATCTAATGCTGATACTTTTCTACGAGATTTGCACAACTTTACGGTTCCTTCTGGACCATACTAGCCTGTAGGTGAACCACAAATGGCTGATTATCCCCAGTCTGAAAAAGTGAAGTGCATCAATCAAGCATAGTAAGTCGACTTTGATTTGGAGGCCCATAATAAGAAGGTATTCGATCACCATTTTCCGCTTTGTTTGGCAACGTCCCTACTCGTAAGTACCCGTTATTTCTTGAATTGTATTATTGTTGGGTAGTTTGGTAGATTTTACAATTTTGAAGAGACCTAATCACAGAACATCCGAGCTTTAATCCTATGCGAACCAGTGACAGAAACATACCCGAACACGGCAGGCGTTCTACTATCTGAACCACAAAACGACATCTGGGATTCAGAATTTTCACCTTTAAAGTTACCTAACTACCCAACCCATTGTGTTTTATGGATTTCATCGAATGCTCGAAAAAATTAACTCCCTAAGCTGGTTCGAGACCAGCCGATGTCTAGATTTTTGCCTCTGGGACTCATGTAGATCAAAGAATCGGTCGCGTCATTATATCATCATGATAAGCCGTGCTGCTGCCCTTACCGCATAACTTAACGGCGGAAGACTCCATAAATTTATGCATGCATGTTGGGCAGTCCAGATAAGCGAAGTTCACACTGCGCTGAAAGCAACAACATTTATCCTGTTTTCGCGTTATCTGACCATACATATCGTAGCATACCATAGATTCAAGGTCTGTAACTATAGGCCTAACACTGTTTTCAAAGCAACAGGATATATATGCATTAGTACAGTTCAGGAGGTCTGTCTAACTGGTAACGGGATTAATCAATCCCTTTTTAACTTGTGGTCGCAGGTGTGATGTGCATTGACTGAACAAAACCGCATGTTTGAAAAACAGAGTATTCCTAACACTATGAACAGCTTCGGCTTTGAACAGAAACAGGGTATTGGTGATTTCTAAACAACAGTGTCATACAAATCGTCAGCCTTGAGCCAAACCCTGAGTATAGCTTCGTATTATACAAAGCCTATGATTTGGTGATATCTGCTTGACATTCTACTTCTAACAACCTTGTGCTGACTCGTTAACCTGCAGGTATTCTTTTTTCCGTACAGTTTGGCAAATTTTTTTGAACTCCCTGGGATGTTTGTGTCACGCTTGTTAGTAGTTTTTAAGCTGGCAGGACGCATATGAAATCGCTCAATGAGCGTTTAACTTCCGGTCCATCTTCGTTTTTGCATCTAACCATCTTCAAGGTCCTGTCTTACCTTGGTATGTGCGTGTTTATGTTTGGGGCTTTTGAGCATCTGTTTGTTGTAACCGTCAGTCTGTCAATGCAACCTCGGCATAACGTTTCTCCTCGTCAGTCACACAACTACCCCAAATGATGTCCAGCCGATGCATTCTGCATTCCCGGATCAACGGGACGTAGGTACAGTTGATAGTCACAAGGCAGGAGACCAGTCATCGACTGCACAGACTTCAACGGAAGCGCATCATATTGTTGGTCGTGACTCCGACCCCGACCCATGGACTGCAATGCAACCTGGCGGTCAACGGAAAATCTCATCAACTAACAAATCTGCCCTCCCCAGTTCCCAAGCTGAGCCGGAACCTTCCGGTTCAAACCCGAATGGTGGTGGTCTGAATGGGACCCGTGTTGATTTCTCCGATGACGAGCATCGGCCGTTTCTGACCCGTAAGTTGTCCCGCTCTCGATCTGCTATCCAGTCGTCTACACCCAACCGTGAGAAAAAAATGCTCCAAACTAACTGCTATCTAGTCGTCGTGGTATTCAATTTTGCGTGTATCTAATGTTTTTCAGGTTTGCATGGTGCGCATAACATTACAAATCTCATCCCGGATGTGATTAAACGGGGGGAGCACTTTTGCATGACTAACTCATATTACCCCCAATAAATTTTGTTCGTTGATCAGCATAACATGGATCATCTAATTGGTTTGTGCATTCATAATTGTTTGCAAGTGGTGAAAGAAACGTGATTGGCCAGAATTTCATTGAACCCATCACCGTCTGACACTGATTGTGTCGCTTAAGTAGACTTGATAGGGAGACACCTTCTAACGCAAGATTATTGAGTCTCAATCGCGTGTGCAGGTTGAATAAATTTTTCTATAATCCCTTGTATTGATTTGTACGTAGTGATCACGGGGACTTCCGGTCTATTTACTAAATAGTAATAATGAAAAATGTCGCCCAAATGTGTTTTCGTGATCGATCTTCCTTTGCAACATGGTAGCCCTTCGAATGGAAAACGCATCACGTCTTCTTCATCCTAACGTTTCTTGGCATACTACCTGTTCGGTTCGAGTTAGCTCAAACATTGTATGATCCTCCTACTGTTATTCAAGTAGCCAACTAAAAAAGTCAAATGTTTGACAGTTACAATGTTTGCATTTATATGAAGCGTTATGTGATCTCTGTTTAATGACTACCTACCAGTCTGAATCATTTCCTCTCAATTATCCGATATTTTTGCTGATCATTTCGTCTTTTTTCTTCAATTGACCTACAGGCGATCGCAACCCAACTAACGAACTGTTATCCCGGATAGGTAGACGCAAGCCACGTGACTCATCCAACCCTGATAATGTCACAAACCCCGATGCCGATTCACCTAAGAAAACAGCGAAACCTCGCCGGATTCGTTTTGCCAGTCGTGTATGCATGTCTGACCTAGATGCACACACCCTTTTGAACAAGACGGTGCGTGTGTTAGACAGTAATCAAATAACCTATTTGTTCCAGACGAACTTTTGTTTGTTGTGTACCAGTTCATCCCAACTTCCGAACCAATTCCCCACTACTGTCCCTACTGTTGTCGGGGGTAACAGTGGAGACGGGGAAGATGATCATTTAATCAGTTCCGATTTGAACAAATCTTCTATCTTAAGGTGGGAGTTGGAAGTAATTAGGCATGGCAAACGCTTTGGTATCCGATTTAAACGTATCTCCGGTGACTCCATTGCTTTCAAAGCAATTAAGCGTGATCTGGTACGGCAATTGTCAAATACATAAGTTACCTGTTGTCCCCGAAAAAAAAAAACATTTTGAAGACTTTCTTCCAGATTGTCCCTATCCTCGGTTATGTCTTCCACCGGGGACAAACATTTTGATCTCTGACGTTTCACTTTGAGTCGTATGTCTCGCAATTAATTCTTCCTACTTTTCCTCACGAACTCAAATTTTAACCCTGTGTTATTAGTTGTGATGACACGTCGTTGCTTTGCTCCGTGCCATTCCCAAATACCACCACACTTCTTTGCAGTAGTCCTTGCAACATTGTTCGATTTGCTTTCTCCTAGGATGATTTGTTTCCCTGTGTTGTTTGTTGACATTGTTTCCCCGAGAACAAATGATACTTCTCCTAAATCTACCTATTCCCTATCATCGTAATGCGTCTGTCTGCTCTTGTCTCAAACAAAACCGACGGTTGCCATTACTGACACATACACACACATTCATCCGCGCCCAGTGGTCAAAACTGTTCTTTTATGAACCTTGCTGTTTTGTTGTCGATCGTCCCAAACGCGAATTTGAAACTCCTCCCTCGTCCATAGCTGTGACATCCCTATCCTCCTCTGTTCTACTTATTTTCATTGGGTCTGTGTATGCCTTGATGCTCCCGAAAGTCTACATCCCGGAACCTGATCACGACTAGACAGACCACGTCTTGTCCGACTTGCTGTGTTCATTCATATCTGTCGCATTGTCTTGGCCACATTATATTTCTTTTGTGCTCGCGAATGCTTGCTATTCACGATCTGTGCATATTCACAGTCTCTGTGATGTTGGATTGTATATTCTGTTTCATTTTTGTTTTTGTTATCCCTTCGCACACACACCTGACAACATTTTTGGCTGACGATCAAGTGAGCTAAACATGGAATATTAGTTGTAATAGTTCTTGTTACGTGCATCATTGCCACTGGTGGTCGAATTCAAAGCGGTTATCAACGTATTTGTTTGTTTACGTGCGAGCGGTATGTTGGAATTCGGTAACATTTTCATTTAGTAATCTCTGTTGCTTGCGCTTCTGCATGACTTGGTGATCCCAAAAACACTCAGAAAAGGGCCACCCATTTCAAAATTAATGCACCTTTTGCACTTGTAACTCAAGGGGCAGATAGTGGTTCGGTTAATCTAACTTGGTGGTCCCCAGCTTTCCGCGCATTACGTCAGCACCCCTCGAATTGAATTTGCGCTGTATACTAAAATCAGCACAACGAACTCCCATATTCTTTAGCGCAATTCTTTACAAAACGCGAAGGTTAGTTTGATTAATGAACTTGCTGCGATCGTGCGTGATACTAAACTATGCTTGAAAGTGAAACTCTGAGCCGTGGCTTTGCACGTAGCGACTGTCCAATAGGTTCTTCATCGTTACTACAGTGCGCCATGCCTCTGCCGAACGCCCTCTAATTAGAACACGCTTGTCTGGGATAAGTAAATCTGGAAGTAAAACATCTCACTACTAACTGTTTTCAAGTAGCCCAATATCTTTGCAATATTTGGAAGGGTAAGTTTCTGCGCGTGAAGAAATATAATCCGGTTAATATGACGCGCGGTTATTGAAATGATGTTCAAAAATAAACGTGTAAATGCTAGTCGATGCGCATCTTTACTGGCTTTTCGCGGTTGCCTTAGGTCAAGACGCCCTGGCAGTATCTCAGCCCACACACAAGCATGAATAGTCACAACACAAGTAATTTCATACTGCATCGGCCGTTTCGCACTATCCGCTGCATACAACAGGGTGGATAGACGGAAACATGCTACTGCTGACCCCTTCCCCACTTTCCTATCAAATTTAGTTCTCAGGCCCCTCCAGACCTCCACATCTGATAGTTACTCCATAGATCCCACAACAGATGTAGCTAACCGTGGTATCACCGAGCCGGTAAATTCCGTCTCTTGCCATTCAGCCTCATGCCTCCCTCGTCCCTTGTTCAGACTTAGAATGCGAATTAACATAGGTGCCTTCAACGTCCGCACTCTAGAACAGATAGGTCAACGGGCCGTTCTAGCACGAACGTTAGACTCGTTGCATATCGATGTCTGTTGTATCTCGGAAACTAGAAGTCAGGACAGTAATCAGCGTATGGAACTAACAGCACCCGCATTGTCAACCCGATACTGGTTATACACTTCGGGTGACTCCACAGCC
>JTDE01001542.1:147419-162352 GCA_014338405.1 Paragonimus skrjabini miyazakii | reverse complement strand
TTTCCTACCTTGTATTAATCGAAAAATGATTTGCTCTTGCTGTTCAGGGCAACCAGGATTCGTGTTATGTTTCTTTTATCCCTACCGTCAGACCACTACCGAAAGCATTCGCATCAACAGAAAACGCAGTCTGGTCAATCTCTGGATCACACCAGTCAAGCATCAGGACGTCAACAGGCTCAGGCCTTCATCAAGTCCTGGATTTGAAATTGAAATTGAATTGAATTGGCCAATCACAACGTTACAGTCCCTGACCCGAAAGTAATTGGTTGACCGGGTATCCCGTGCGATTACTACTTGTCTCGTGGCGTCTGGGCAAGTGCTACACAGCTTGCAAGCCACGAAGCTTGAGACGTGTTGGTGAAATCCACTATGGATATTGAGGGGCTCATTTGGGCCGTTAAAAATGGTGATTTGAAAGGTCTCCAAGAACGCTCACAGAATGTACATAACGTCCTTATTGACCTTGATCGTTCTTTAGCTTACAGATATAAACTGCTTATTGGGAAACGGCCGGAGCTTATTACATTACGCTGCAGACTACGGACAGACTGAAATTTGTGACTACCTTTTAACGAAAGGTGCTAACATAAATGTGAGTATCATCTGAGCATGCTGTCACTCGATCTTAGTGTCCGGACAAGTATGGTGTCACTCCGTTATTGGCCGCTGTCTATGAAGATCATGTCGCGTGTGCCAAATTACTTTTGAATAAGGTTAGTGTTCGGGTGCTTCTTTTCACTTTCAGCAACAGGGAGCCAAATTACTGGACACGCCGGATGGTTCGTCATATCTCGAGATTGCTAGATCTCCTGACTTGCAGAAATTGTTACGAGATTATGGTGCTGTATGACTTGTTTGATCAACTGCTTCATCGTCTCCTTCGGATAAAACAGCATTTCATCTATAAAAAACATCATCGAGTGCCTCGACACCTGGTGTGCCTTGAATAGAAACTTTTCGTTTGTTCCACTTTCATTTCGCTGGGTACGTTGGAATTCAGCCCGAACAAGTTTATATTTTGTGGTAGCAGTACACAGCGTACTTTTCACGCTTTTGATTTTACATACGAGGTTGTACCTCGACAGTCCAACTTTACGGATTCGTCGACGCTCTGAGTGATGCATCAACCAGTTCTTTCAAATGTAGCTACGGGTGACCAGCTTGTTTACACTGTTGTAAGACTATTCTCTTAAACGCGCGTATGACCCTTCTCCCTGAAAGTCCCTAGACCTTCCGAACTGCATTTTATCGACCAAAGTTTGCTTTCCATTTTCAACGTGGTTTCTGCTTGTGAGTTCTTGTGAAAGTTTACTTTTGCTTAAGAAAGCCTGGAGGTTTCCAGCATTGTCTCCAGAATTTTTATCGTCCTTTCAAGTTTGATCTGACGCATTTTCAAATTTGTATGTTCACACCATCCAAATCTTCGATCCACCCATCAATTTTTCTGCAGCTCAGTTTTGATTGCATGTTAACAACGCGTGATTGGTGCGTGCTGGTTGCAGTGTTGTGACTTACATTGGTCCATCACGGCTGTTAACTTTTGCGTGATGTAAGTATACTGTGTTTCATTGTCACCAACCATTTTGATTTGTTTCTTATCGACTATTTCCGCCTCTCAACGCACTATCAGCAGCCGTTTTTCTTGCGAAGCGGTGGTTATTTCAATCGTGGTTCAGTAATCACTGCCGGATTGACGAGTGAGTGGGAATCCAATTTTCTTAGGTTGGGCTTCAAGAATGTCTCGATGGTCGTGATGAGAACTCTTGTATGCCAACGAGGTACGGTTTACGGTCATGTAATTTGGTACAATGTAGCCGACGGAAGACAGACTTTCCTATTTTTCGGAAAAGCCCGTAAGCATAACAAGATACTTTGTAGACGTAGGCTATACAATACAGGGAACTGTTTAACTGTATTAACAATTCATGTACGAATCTCATGACGAACTTTATTTCATTTGAATCCAAACATGCACGGGGGTGACTGTTTTGTGCGTACTCACAAGAATACAACCACAACTGGGCTTCAGACAATCACCCTCACATAAGTATATAAAGTCCGCTAGTCATTAGCCAGTCCTGTATTTTTACGCGTGCTCTTCTGAGTTGGAACTACAGTGGTTCGTTTGGCAGGTGGATAGTAAAGAAGTTTGTAAGAGTGCAGTCAGAAGTGGGTCTCCTTTAACGTCCCAGTCCTTCGTGGCCCAGACACGGAGCGAAAAGTTAATTACGCATGCCGTTGAGTTTAACTACTCCCTTTTGGTTCGGTCTTGACTTTCAGACTACTTGTTCTGTTATCACCTTTGTTGTAGGGATTTTATACTCTCTAATCAGTCTGTAATCAAACATCCAGTTTGGTTATGGGAGTTTGTTGTTTGCCTTCTTTTTTGCCTCAGGTAAGATATGATAGTGTTGCCCAATTCCTCCTTTTTAACTGTAATAGTTGAACAGATCTTCGAGAACACTCTGATCGACCGTGACTACGTGGATGTAAAAATACTTTCAGGCACTATGCGTCGGTTCTTAGAATATGGTAACGATGTTGCCCGTGTCCTTGGTACTTCACTGAAGGCTCAAAACGTCTTCAACGGACTAGGGGCTTCGATTTGTCAACCTAGTGTACCATTTATGCCCGTATCGTATCTGCTATTTTCTGAAAACCAGTGGAAACCGGTGTTTATACTCAATGTTGATGTTGCGTTGTTGTGGGATCGAAAATTTCACTTTCCTTTGGGGTTGTAACTGCACTGGTGAGTTGGAAAATAAGTTCACTGATGTAATAGGTAACTGGCGGGCAGCCTTTACTAACTTGTCGCTTGTTGCTCTGTCACGATCTCATCGTTGTGAACAAGCGGACGTAGATTGTGGGTATAACAAAAGTCTTGCGCGGTCTCCCCGAAGTATGTTCACAGGTTGTTTACCTTAGGCCACTGGCGTCTCCAAATCGTTAGGTTTGTTTGATGAGATCACAATGCGTGGT
The DNA here is from genome assembly GCA_014338405.1 of Paragonimus skrjabini miyazakii. Classification (NCBI taxonomy): domain Eukaryota; kingdom Metazoa; phylum Platyhelminthes; class Trematoda; order Plagiorchiida; family Troglotrematidae; genus Paragonimus; species Paragonimus skrjabini miyazakii. Next base: position 159,370 of record JTDE01001542.1, on the reverse strand, counting down.
CTTTTATGTCTCATGACAACGAACACGTTTACTTGTAAAAGCTGGGGACTTGATGGCAAGATTTGTAAGCCTGTCTTCGGGATGTCGCGAATCTGTTCTGCTTTGCTCAACACGCTAGTCACTTTTCGCATGCCTCATTGATTCGAGCACGTCATGTTCTGCTTTTGCCCGCTGGGTTAGGCAGGAAGTGACAATCTGGTCACCAGTTTATGGTTTTGTTAGGACAAGATCCCTGGGGTCACGACCCCGCCTTACCCTCTATGGTAACTTACTCTGTAGTTGAGTTATTTACTCGTATTCGGATGCTCCATCTTAAAGGCTTTTGATAAAATTAAACTTAGTCGTGCTTCCACCTCCTGAGTGAAATATCCAAGCTTGTCCCTACCTAATGAAAGTTATTCACCTTGGGTGTTTTATCGGACTCACTGGGACAGACAAATATCTTTGACTCATTATCGTACTCTGTTGGGTTGCCTAAACTGGTCAGTTATGTTTTGTCCACCTTCTAAAGGTGACTTGGTATTTTTGTATAGCTCACCGTTCATTACAAAGTACGCTTAACGCACATCGGGACCGGGATTTTCTTGTGAATTAGTACCGGGACGATAATCCGATTTTATCGAGCGCACCACTATACCGAGATCGAACCAGCGTATCGTTTAGGAAGGTTTACAACACGTCCTCACCTTAAGAGATGTCCCCTGATGCTGCAGTACCAAGTAAATCGTCTAACTTACAAGCAGCCATTATTCATGTCCATCGTAAACCGCGTTTGAGTTTGTTGTAACTACGTCATCAGCTGGTGATATGGAGGGCAGACTGTATACACAATTAAAACACCAAGCTGATACTTCAACTCATCTGGTCGTCGGGGAATTTCCTGCAAGTATGGGATAGTAAGCTATGCGTACCTAATTTGGTACAAATAAAGTCACAGTTTGGACGTCGTGTTTAACATGCATTCGGTTATTGGGTTTAGAATAACGACGTTACCGGTAAGTTGTAACAATCAACGTTTCCACCACCTCGGGTGGATTTCCTAAGGAATGTTATAATCGAAATCATATAACCAAAGAAACGAAAGTAACGTGGGGTTTGCCGTGGTTAGGTTAATTTGCGTTATGTCTGAACGGATTGGTTAGACTCTGTCCTTTAAGTGAAGATGAGACTGACATGGTTGGGGCGCGTCTGTCTAGTGTTATTTGTCGATCCACGCCGCAGACAGTGGCTTGTTATCATTGCGATTGACGTATGTTTGGTGCAGATGGCGGGAGCTTCTGAAAAGCGTCGTTCCGCATACGAAGGCAGACCCTTACGAATCACTCCAACTTGGTCAGAACGTACGTTGTGGTAGTGAGTATGGTACGACGGCTGGATTTTTCTCCAGTTTTTAAAGTTGATGCGCGTCACCTGAGAAGGACCGCGTGTGCCTCTTGTGTTCAACAACACGTGCGTTCAATTGTTTGCTTTTTTCTTTTATGTAACTAGCATTGCAGTCATCGCGTTCGACTTCGTAAACACAGTCTCTCTGGTCGCCCATAGAGACTGGATCCCTAGGGTGCATTACCAGTCGTTTTAGGGTATTGTTTAACCGAAAGACGGTCTGGATGGCGTACTCAGAGTGGACGGAGCGAATTGTTTCGGATATTCGTCCATGATACAGTATTCGCACAGTAATCTGAAAAGAAGTGGTCTCTCTAGCCTCTTCAGTCCACGCGCCCTCGGTTGTGTTTTCAATGAAAGCGTATGGATATTGCTTAAGGGCTGACATTTCTTTGGTGTGCGGAATCTGGTTTTTTGGAGTCTATTGATACAAATTATACTAGCTCTGTTAATGAGTGACCCGATGACTATTCTGTTCTTGTTGGGTGGATATGACGAGATGCAATTGAGGTATCCGCCAGAATGGGTTGGTTCGCGATACCCAGAAACCTGAAATCTCTACTGATAATTAACTCGTACAAGGCAATCTAGGAAATTAAATGAACGCTCTTCAGTTTCAGCTTTCAACGTTAATACGGCGGCGCTACATTTTAAGTTATGGAACTTCAGGGATCGATCACAAGCGGTCCGTTTCCTGATTACCAGCGTACAGTCTGCCACCGATTTCGTAGAGCGGAAATCAGCTTATTCATAACATTTCCACGTATCCGAGAAAAACATTGGTTACTGCAGATGCAACCTGGAAACCCATAGTTACACCATGCGTTTACTTGTGCAACTTTTTTTGGGATATGATAAGGGTTGAGCGTAAACAAACCTCAAAGTTTAGCCTTAATCAACGAGATAATGGCTCTCTTGCGGAAGCTCTGGGTATTGCAGTCGTTTTAAACGATTAGAGTTTGGCTAACATCATCCCCGTTTTAATAAAAGGTCCACATACTTCGTGTACACATCACCCAGAGATTAGCCTGTTTTCTTTCGCGTCGAAACTAACCATTGTACTCCATAAACCGAGCGTAACGCGTGTACAATTTATCACTGAGGAGCTAACCGGGTTTCACCTTTGCAGCAGTTGCACTGTTCACACATTCATTCCCCGCCAGATGCTGGAACTTCGTTGTTCATATAGGTGACTGCCAATCATCTCTTTAATAATCAGAAAGGACGTCGATTCGGTTGACGGTTCCACGCTCTGGAACTTTATGGAGATAGCGTGTTCTCGAGAAACATGTTAACGCCCTGAAAACTATTTATGGTCAGACTTCTGGACCGAATTATGACTTGACAGACTGTCGCCGACCATTAACTGTAGAGCAAGGTTGTATAACCTCTCCCGTCCTATCCTACTTTGCAGTGGACATGATCCTATAGTGCTGTCTGATAAACAATATGGTGGCGTGAAAATGGTTCCAGACACTAGACTTCGAGACTTACCGTATGCTGACGGTTTCATTTTTATCTGTCATGGCCCACGCCTAACCCAGAATGTCTTGAACTAGAGGTTTCAGTCAGTCTGGTGTAAACTGCACCTACTATGTGTATGGTGTTCTTTCAGTGGTAACAAAACTCTGGCCGCCATCTTGCTTAGTAGCGTACCATTGGATGTGCTGGAGATGTGCATATACCTTGGGGGCTGAAGCAACTTTGATGGATTTTCGATGGGATCGCAAACTGTATAGCTTGGATGGCGTTTGTCGACTTACGCTGCTTGTGGCGCATGCACGTCCCCCAGTCTCTTGGTAAAAGATCGAGTATGTAATGTCACTGAATGAACAGTGTGATTTGCTGTTGCACCACCCGACTTCCGCAAAGAGGCGTTTCCGGTGCATTAGCGGTTTATGGAGGGAACACCGTGTTACCAAGGATGAAGTCTACCGACTTGTTTCCGAGTTAAACAGACCACTGAGTACAGTGATCTCATCCCTCGGGCTTGACCACCTCTTACAAATGCCAACTCAACGCTTGTAACGTACTCTCTTGTTTGCAAGTGGTGGACTAGGCTGGTGGTCAGCACTTAATTTTAGCTTCGGAATTTGTAGGCAGTGACATTGAAACCCGCTTCAATAGGACATCGCCGGCGGGAGTTCAAAGGACAATAAGTCCTTCAGTGGGCTTATTGTTTCGACAAACGCTGGTTGTACTTCCGTGTCCGATTTTCGTGGTACGACATTTTGGAAACTCAACAAGCCTGCATTTGTGTGCCTGAATGTTGTTCGTTTATGTTTACTATTTATGACTGGATTTGATTTTAATTTTTCAAAACCCATTGTGGGTAATATAGGTCTTTCCTTCGCTTCAGTGTCCTCTTCCATACAAAGTGCGCACTGTCCTATACATTTGAATCATTCGGACGAAAAATGACAGTGTTCGTTTGCATATATTGAAGCGAGAGAACAAGACTGATGCTCGGTCTTTTGTATCCTTAAACATTTTTAGTCACTCCTTCAGTTTCCGTCACGAATATTCACTTAGTTGCGTCAATAACGTTAACAGCGCATTGGATAATGTAACTGGCTATTGTATTCTACTAAGTTTGTCTGTGTAGTTTTTTTATACTTCAAGGGGACCTTATAGTAAGTCGGTTTGTTTATCTCACGGTTAAACGATTATTGACGTACTGTTAAATGTACAATTTTGTCTTTGTTCTGCTTTTATTAGATTATTTTTTGATGGCCTGTGCTATGCTTAGCCCTTAACCTGTCACATCCAGATGGCATCAGTGAATGAGAAGAGTTTAGGTGGAGTTTAAAAAAGCAAACATTAAGAGGCAGCGCTACTTCGCGAAACAGTCTCAGCACGATCATCATTTGTTTCTGCTTTTGTGTCAAATGCTACGCTGATGTCAGCTAAATGTACCCCCTGTTCTTTATATCATTCTCATAACAGACAGGAATACATGATTAACTGCCATACAACCGTGAAAGAAAAAACAAGCCCTGACCAGGAAAGAAGAAGAACAAAGGAAAGAAAGGAAGTAACCTAACTAGTAAAATTAGTTAGGTCCACATTCACTATCAAGGTACCTACACCTTGCAGGTAAACAACCAACCGAACGGTAAGTGAAAGTAAAAAAATCGTCAGTAAGGCAGTTTCCTTACGGCTTTCACTGACTTGCATCATCAATTGTACTTACTTGACAGACAACTCGACTAAACGACGACAACATTGACACCACTGAACTCGGTTAACCGCTATCTCACGTAATGTCCTCAGTTCGACAGATGAACCCGACCTATAGTGGCCAACACATTAATGAGCGACTTCACATCTCAGTTTCAGGTCATCGTCTGTCCGTCTCACACTTTATGCCAGTCACTCGCAGTATCGACAAGGAGTGCCGGGTGTAGTTGGCATCCTTGATACATAACCCAACCATCTAACTATGTGTAAACGTAAAGTTTAAGTAAATATGAGCTGGTTCGGCAATCGCCACCGAATACTTGTTTCCTAACCTCTTTGTTGCTTACCGGCTGGTGCCACTTTAGTGTGTACGTGCACTAAACTAGCGCTTGCTCAGGTATGCGCAACAATACCAGACGTGAAATAAAAATACCGATAATTGTGGAGACCGAAAATATATTATACGATAATTACAATTGGTCTCGATCAGCTTTAAGCGATACCGATACGCAGAAGTAGCTAGGTCGGCTAAGGATTCGACCGTCCAGCGCGCGAGCAAGCCGGAAAAGTGTATATGGCGCGATTGGCCCGCATAGGCCGACAGGCATGCAAATAAACAAACGCGATCGCATGCAGCAAGCAGACGGCAGGCAATCATCCTTAAGATCCTGTGTACAGTGTGAGCTACGATTTTGGGAAGGATTTTACACATCGTACAGCAGGCAGACCGGGGTTATCTCCAGGTAACTACACCACCTGATGCGAGCGACCAAACCCAGACATCGATGGCCAGATACTTGAAGACGGTTCACCTTCTGTAACCTGAATGGCCATGTTTCGCTGCCGTAAAATAATACGGCTGTCACAATCGTCTTATATAAACGACCCCTAAGTCCTTAAGAAACGCCTCTTTGTCGGCAGAGGTGTCCTAGTTTCGGGAATACCGCCATAACCTTAGCGGTGTGCGTTTCTACTTCATTCCGCACATCCCCGCCGCAGGTGATGCGTCCCAAGTACGTAAACTTATCAACAACCTTCATGGCTTCACTATTTTACGTCAAATCTACTTAATCACAGCAGTTTTACGGAAGCATTTTGCACTTGAATGCTGCAAAGCACACTCCAAAATTTTTAGCCGGGCGCGAGATAGATCCCAGTATTGTCTGTGCTGCTTGGAAATTGTCAAACAGCACCTTCTCATCAGATTAATTAAGATAAATCGGTCTTTTACCAACTTGGAGGTCCACGCCGGCGTCTTGTGAGTGCCACAACCACTCTTGCGTCATTTCGTCTCTGGCAAAATTAAATACAAATGGTGATATGGGACAGTCTTGATGCACACCGCTCCTATTACTGAAATCGTCAGAGTACGCCATACATCCAAACTTCAGCTGAACCACAGGAACAGAGATGCAGCAGTATCTTGATATACAAGCTGGATGTGCTCTTGCGTTTAGGCGACTCTATAGGTATAGGTCGATCCAATGAATCAAATGCAGCCTTATAGTCGGGAGATACGGCAGTTGTTGACGGGCGGTACATATGATACTGCTCCATAATTTGATGAAGAGTGAAAATTCGGTCAGTGTGTCTTCGTCCAGGACGAAACTTCCCCAGTGTTCTCCTCTCAAGCTGCAGTGAGTCAACGCAATATAATGGAAGTCTGAACCCCAGTAATGACTGGGGTCAAGGTAATTCCCTTATGGTTTTCGCAAGGATCTCGAACACTTTCATAGTATATTGGAACGATTGACCTCTACTACAGAGAGGTGTTCTCCGTCGTCCACAAAAGTTGGAACAGTTAAGTCAAAGCCTCTACTAACGTCTTCCTACCTCCTTTTAAAACTGCCGTCACGAGAGCCGACATGTAATTGTGGACCTCATTTTTAGTGATAGTTCTAAATCTACCAACCAGGTTACTATATTGCGAGTTTGTAGCGATAACACAGTAGAAACAGGAGGCCAGCCATATTGACCCTCAGTGTGTTCCGCCCAAGGCTGTAACCTTTTGGACTTAGAATAGATGAGTGTGCCATCTGCCTCGCTAATTGCCTCACTGACTGACGGTCGTCTTGGACTAGTGGCACGGGTAGGCCTAAAGACTGCATCAACGTCCCCTCAGGCAAAATCGGTCTCCATTTTCGTAACTTTCTCCATTAACCAAGCTTTTTTATCGACGATCGGACTACGTCTCAGCTTCCTCTGAATATCTTTCCTAAACTCGTTATATGAACTGCCATGGGAAAGGCTTCATCAGACATCTAACACCTTTAGGGTTTTCTCTGAGGTCCACTGTTTGCCTGACCTACGGACCATCGTGCCTTATTCTACAGTACCTGATTAACGAATGGCCAATGATATTTTGGTCCAACAGCTGCTAGAACCTTCGGAATGCGAACTGCTAAGCCTGCTTTCTAGGCTAGTTTGGTACTTACGCTTTACCGACGGCATAGCTAGTTTTTCAAAAACCAGCCGTTGCTACCGGTGGGATCGCTGCCCAGCAAAAGTAAGATCAAAACGGCAACGTACTAGCGCGTGATTTGAATCCAGATGTGTACTCCAGAAAGTCCTAAATGGAGCCCCACTAAGTATAACTGACAGTTATGTAATGTATCGGAGAATATATTTGATTCGGAGAATGAGGGGCCACAAGTGTGAGCGTGGCGCGCACGACGTCTAAAACTAGTGGTGGCTAAAAGTAGCCTATGCTCAGTACACAGTTGCAACGGCCGCCTGTCAACCATGCCACCTAAACGAGACTCGGCATCACTAGGATGGCTGACGTAAACGTTCAGATCTCTGGCCAGTATGACTACAGCGGAAGTGTACATCGATTTAAGTGAAGCCGCCAGATCCGAGTAAGAGGGGTCCGTGACACTGACGTCACTTCGTTTAGTTTGAGCATAACGAGACATAAGGAAAAGATTTCTGAAGATTTTGCTTCTAGAGCTGACCTTAATAAAACCTGCCAAGCGGATGGCACAGAGCCTACTGTCAACGGGAATCCGGTCTATCAGTGCCGATACGGCCGTCGTGTTGTGGACCATACTGACCGGTAGTGGCGGTCGTGGAGTTATCCAAATTGCATAATCGTTATAGGGTAGACAGTGCGCGTGCTGTTATTACGTGGAGCATTGCCCTGGATTCAAGTCTGAAATGCAGCAGACATCGACATTCAACAAGTTTAACATTCCTGGCGGGGGGTCGTCAGCAGTAGCATACTTCCGCTTATCCACCCTGCTGTATATAGCGGACTTGGCGGTCTGTTTCATACTAAGACGGCCAAATCGGCATAGATCTATTGATGTTGCGAATACTTGTGGTTGTCTGTAGACTGAGATACTGCCGGAATGCCCAAACTTAGATAGGAGTACGATTAGGGTTTGCAACCAAAGCTTTTGACTTCGCATCGTAGCCTGGAAGCCATGAACTCTATCTTGACGAGTTTTCTTATCCCGAACTCGGTTCGTTCACTGCACTGGTAGTCATGTAATCCCATCCGATACACTCCGGGTAGTTCACTGCCAAACATTGATAACAATGTAACAAGTTAATATTGATGCTCGATTTCAGAAAATCGTTTAACTTTACAATTTTTTTGTCCTCTGAATCTTTTTGTCAACTGTGCATTTTGGCAGGTGCCCTCTATATCTGGTTCATCACAGTTTAGCTGCTGGTTACCAATTTTGTGCACCTGTGTTATCTATTCCAGATTCTATGGTGACACGTTCTACCGTAGTGATTCATAAGTAATCCTCTGTTCCTGAAAACGCAAGTTGTTTCTCTGAGGAATATTATCACTTGTTCATGACTGACCATCACATGTCAACATACGCACATTTATAACAAGGGTTGATGACATCTTCATTGAGTTAATTACTTTTGTCCGATCCACCACGCAAGCCATGAACGCGTCAGGTTGCTTTTCTGGACGTATATCTGTCACTCACTTGATCTTGACCTCGCGATCATTCAGCTATTTTTCCTTGTTGGGTTTTGTACACACCAGTGAATCCGTCGCAGTTCGTCTGTCCAGACCGCGCTTTGCCGAAATAACTGGATTTTTTCGTTACATTACTCGAATGAGCAACACACCTGTTTGTCTAGCACGGTATTCACCCAACTTTTTGTACTAGTGCTTTTAGGTGACCGTGTGAGGCTCATTTTTATGTGCAATGCCTTCTGATATTTGTTCAATCGTTTTCTGATCTACATAGAGGTCTCCGTATGGTTGTCGATCCAATTGCTATTCATTTTGCACTTGCCGATTAGAGTTGATTTCTTTTTGGAGATAGTTTGTATGATCCAAAATTTACTTATTGCTAATTTGAACAGATCGCGGGGCTGCTCATAGTATTGTTTTTCAGGTGGCAGTTAAGCATCAGTGTGAACCACTGATGTATTGCTGTCTATGATGATGATGATGATGAGATTACCGCCTATATACTTTGGGGTCGCTATATTTGTTCTGGCAACCTCCGTTTACCAATTTGGGTTCTCTCCGTGACTTCTCCGGTCTGCATTTGAGTAGCATAGCAATAGATGGCCCAAACATTACCTTGTGTGTCATATGGTAGAAACACCTTATAGTGTAAGGGCTGAAAATGTTTGACATACACTGTCGTTCTGCTCAAAAGATTTTGAGTCCCGAATTCGCGAGACTGATTTAAAAAAGCTCAGCTTATTCACCGGCAGTTAATAACTGTTACAAGACAGTCGGGCTTTAATTTTGTCATGTACAAGGAATACCGAAGTTCAGAGGCATCATCCACTGGATTGGGGGCAACGCGGCGACCCATACTGCAGGTTGAAAACTCTCTCGGCTATGGTTATGGGTCGTAGTGGATCTAGCGTACTTGCGTTTGTTGGCCCTTACGTATGAAATGTTTCATTCTGTTGTTTGTTTATGTTGTTAACGTACATTTTTTGCCAACCACTCGGTTCGTTACTTTGTAAGTGTGGGTAATTAAGGTTATAGGGTCAATACTTAATCTCTTGATGCTTGTTGGCTAGAGCCGTAAGGGCGATGAACACCTGTGCTTGTCAGAGATGACGGGACACTAAAGTAACTGGGCACTTGTTGCGAAAACCTGTGTACGTTCTTTTCTCTGTTTTATTTCACTTGTGGCATCCAGACCTACTGCACCACATATGGTCGTGGGTCAGCTGTCATTTGTACAACCTCTTGCTCACACTCCATTTGCCTCCATTCAAATCAGGTTATTGTTCTTATCAATGTTTAGAAAGTTGCACAGTATTTGACATGATAGCAAACGCATTATCACTCATATTAGCCCAAAAATAAACTTTTTCATATAAAAACCGTGTGTGGTAGGTCAGTTCTGAATAAAGTATAAACGTGTAAGAAGAGTGCCTACAAAATTATCCGCGCACTTGTTCATCCTCTAGCTGATGTTACCACACTAGCTGAGAATGTCAGATTGAGCGGCCGTTCGTTTAAACTGAAGCTTCAAATAGGCAGCCCAGTGTAGGAACAAAATTCCCCAGTTAAGGTTTGCCCACTGTGTAATACGTTACTCAACTCTCTTTTCACAGCCGACCCAGTTGATGTATTCGAAACTCTGTACGATCGACACATACGCGAGGGCCACCCGGCGTACATGTTTGTTGGTCACCCACTTAGACCTTCACAGGTCACCGAACGTGTCAACCTGTTCTTTAAATTTTTGTGTGGACTTTATATGTATGTTTGGTGTATACATCCGTGTGCTGCCACAGTGGGCTGTTACGTTGCGCGTTTTGCACCTCATTCAGTTTTCCCATATTGCATCCGAAAATATTTCCTTCACACTTGTGAATCACATAACAGGCTTGTACTCTCCGATTAGCAGAGATAAGTGAACGCAAAGGCATTAGGTCTTTCCCTCTCCTATAAAATTATATGAACTGATAGCTTAATTTAGAAAACATGACATGCTGGTTGTATTATGGATTCCGTTCACCAACGACGAACACGTTCTGTCGTATGTTGTCCCGCTAGGTATTTATTAGTTAACGTAGATACGAGGCAATCAGCGTGTAACGAGACTCTGACCAGTTCGCTGTTCAAAGTCTGAGTTTTTGGGTTTTTCTCCAGACACGTATTCTGTGGATGCTTTGTGGAAAATACATTAACGTTCTGTATGGTATGGTTGTTCTGAGTGTTCTATTACCTTAATTAACTACTGTTCTTAATTCATGTTGAGCTTTTGATTTCAGTTATTTAATGACGCTGGGCAGTGGAAGCCGTAGGGAAGCTGTCTTGCTTATGACGCCTTACTTTCACTTACAGCTTAGTTGTCTCTCTGCAAGGTGTAGGTACCTTGATGTTGAATGGTTGAATATAGACGTAGCTATTTTTAGTAGTTGGGTCCTCTCCCCGTCTTTTTTCGCCTTCTCCATCTACAGGGTTTGCTTTTTTTCTCCGTGGTGTGGCAGTTAAGAATTAATGTGACCCACTGATGTATTGCTGTCTATGATGATGATGGTGATGATTTGACTTCAGTTCATTATAACTTCGTTGATCGGGCATTATCGAAACGGACTTTTATCAAACTATATGGTCACTTGTCATGGTGTTTCTTTGTAGAGAAGTAAATCAGCCAACTGCGTATGTTTTATTTTGGAGTGTTGATGCTTTCTCTCGGCATATTTTTGACAAACTTTTCGTGATTAACAAGGCATATACCATCATTATTGGATATATTCCGATTCGATAGCTTAGTATTTCTTAATGTCTGTGCATAGTAGTAGTAGTAGTCCGTAAAGAGATTTCACACTGAACATTCCCAAACTTAAATTCCAGGGGAAAGTTTCCTCCTTTATCTAGTTTATAAAACGCGTGGTGAGTTGCTAATAAATTTATCTGGGGCTCTCTGTTTCTCACAGGAGTTCCTGGGACATCCCTGAATCTACTCACTCTGTATTCAGGACGGGCGTTTTGGGCAGTTGCTTCAGGTGCTCATCGTTTCGATTAGCGTTCGACAAGGGTACACAGTCTCTTCCCTCCTGCTCACCTTCGCCACAGATGACATTCTAGAGGGCTCTTCTGAGGACTGGAGGTGATTAATAAATAGTGTAACGGATTTTATGTTTTAGATGAAACTCAATGGCGAAAAATCCGGGCTCCGGCTGGATTGGAGCTAGCGACAGAAACAAAATGTTCAAACGCAGAAAGTGCTCTATCAGCTGACCTACGAACCCACGCGATTAACAACTACTGGCTTCGCCAGTTAGCCTATGCTTCCTTTGCTTGTCCCGCATTTGACATCAGGGCCGCGAAACGGTTGCTCGTGTTGTCAAAATAACTAATCAACAAGTCCATCTTGATTGGCACTCTTACTTAACCTGAGGGCTTGCCAGCAATTTCCAATGTCCGGTTTCGCACA
>JTDE01001542.1:108830-137115 GCA_014338405.1 Paragonimus skrjabini miyazakii | reverse complement strand
TTAGTGTTTATAAGCGATATTTGGATAATATCGTATGTGTAGTTAGCGAAAATGCTAACCCAACAGATATCTTAACTATTTTCAATTTGGTCCACACGAACTTGACGTTTACACTAGAGGCCGAACGTAACGATCGACGTACTGATGGATCGGTTCAACATAAAGAGACCTAGAATCGGCAGTATATCCATTTCAGCAGTTTTGTCCCTCTAAAACAGAAAAGAAATCTCATAAACTGCTTGATTAATAGAGCCATGATAATATGTACACAGAATACAATCTCCGATGAACTGTCGTTCCTACGTATACTATTCTTACAAAATGGTTATTCAGAGCGTTTCGTAAACAAGACTATACAACGTCGTGAGAAACAGGATAAGGTGACCCGAGCGGAAAATGAAACAGTATTTATCTCGTTACCATCCAAAGGGAATACGCTTGCCGAAACAATCACTAGGAGACTTAACACTGTTATCAATAGAATATTCCATGATGCCAAACTACGTGTCTGTTCCAACTCTACTCCAGCCTTGTGTTTACGATTAAAGGATAAAGTGCTCGTTTCTGCGGCTTCTTTTTGTGTATACCAATTTACTTGTTCCTGTGGAACTAGTTACGTGGGTCGCACGACCAGGCGCTTATCTGAACATATTCGTGAGCATCATCCAGCCGGGATCAGTAGTGGTGTCACCAAAACGATTACCAGCGCAATTGCTGCACACCTCGTTGATACACATCATATTGTCAACCTGGACTTCTCTATTCGTCCGATTTACCGGGTCAACGGTGGTCACTCAAAAGCTGTCAGATGCCGAATTTTGACCACAGCTGATGCGATCGGAATTCGATTAAAAAGTCCACCCTTATGCACACAAAAGTGCCTTGTTCAGACGTTGAAGTTGCCATGGCCAACCACCCACACCACAACCGATCAAACCGCCATGGTCCCAGTTGCGTCATAAGGGTGACGTAATCGCATCAGAACGTTGTTGCCGTGTCTACCGATGACGCGTCTGACCTCACTCAAACTTGCTACTTGTTTTTGTTCGTTTTCGCCTGTCAACTCTGTTTCATATAAATTGTTATATAATTAACCTGATGATGAATAGCCGAAAACGAGCTTGTTCGCTACACAATTGTCTTCTGAAAACTGGTTCTGTACATAAGTAAGTAATGGTTAGTAAATTATACAAATTACAACCAAGTGAACTCTGATTACGGAATTTAACCGTCAGCAAGTATCGGTCACTTATGCGGTGGCGTAAGCAATTCAAAATAGAGGGTTCAAGCGAGAGTTCGTAGTATCACTTCAGAGTGTTACGTATAACAATGTGAGAATTGTTTGGCCAGTATTTCATATATAGTCAACACGTGGGGATAGGTATGAAGGACCTACAGTGCGATAGTTCGACCAGTGGGATATAGGTATTGGAGCAATTGAGATTGACATTGTTTAGGTCGTCGGTCGTGGTTGGGTAGTGGGGCGGTAACGCCGTGGGCCGGGTATGATGGTTCGGTGGTTCGATCCCCCGGCGAACTCTTGTCATCGCACTCTTAATTTCACTTGTAGTAATCGGAACATACAGTTCATTGGTTCTGACCAGAATCAACACATGTGTTGTCTTTGCCAACCTGCGTCATCCGTGGTTTCGAATAGGCGTCCGGTTGTCGTTGAAAGGAAGGGTATATAGTGCTTCTGTGCATCTTGCTTTACTCTGTGCCTCGGCAGCGTGGCCTGTTCGTGACGAAGATATGAACAGGCATTCTGTATTCGACCACTGTTGTCGCCGCCGGTTAGTCCACATCAAGCTGAGTGATTGCGTGAGTTACGCGGCCGTTCGTCAGCGCGTATTTTTGAATGTTGCGCAGTCACTTGGTCCAATGATCATGTTACATAGCCAACCTGTGATGGTTGGGCCACTCTGAATGCCAGCCGTGCGTTTGCCATGGTGTGCACTATATGATTACATTACATAAATATATCACGGCGTTAGCCCTTTACACTTAATTACATATATATATATATTATATGGTTAAGGCCGAATGGTGGTCAAACAACGACGTCGTCACAAGATACAGAGGCCTTGACTGTTCTATTGAATAAAATGGGTAGGTGTCGTCCACCTGGTTGTGATCCTCGTGATCGCTCAAATCGCCGGCTGGAAACTCCATCCGAAATGGCAGTTTGCCCCAGTCAGTGGCGTGTCTGCATTCGTACCATTTCTAATTCCTTCGATTAGCTTTGTTTTGTTCACATTTGTCCTTTTTTAGTCCATTTTTCTTCTAGGTTATTACGTCTCACTACTGTGATGAATGGAGACCCTGGCCATAGCACCTTTTGTTCAGACCTTTGGCCGTTGTGATTGATCTACTGGTGCACCCACTGTTTGGCCGGGCAAGACAACTTTGCGTTAGTGACACTTTAGCTGATGAATTACGTCAACTAGAGCAGGCATTATTTGATAACAGTCATCCGACAAGTTCAACACGACTAATGTGAAAAGCGGTCCGCAAACCAAGCCGATAGTAGGCTCGAAGCTGCAGTTCGAAGGAGATAATGCGTGTCAATTAGCTGAGCAATGCTTCAGGTCCGTTGTTGCCCGAACATTAGTGACCGTGAAACCAATAATCGTATACAGAACGTTCTGCATCCCCACCCACCCAGTCAAATAACCAGCGCCTGAGGTCACTAAGTCAAACGTAGACACAAAGCATCTTATGTTGACAGAACTGACTGTTAACTTGAAACCCTTTTAAGCAGAGGCCTTGGCGTTCGACAAACGGTCACGCAATCAGGTAGATTCACAGCAAATACTCCAAAGAAATCGTCTTCAACGATCAGCAAGCCTCATCTAGTGACACAACATACTATTTCTTATGTTCACTACGGTACACCAACGCAATCGCGATTGAACACCACCACCCCGCTTTGTCTGTGACGGTAATACTGCTTTGGTAGCGATCGAACTGGTTTTGGTACTTGACATTCTCTCAATTGTTTTGTGGTCTAGAATTCTATACATCTGACTCGTTTGTAATAAACACCACGAGGTATGCGGTGAAATCAGCTCGAGTCTAAATCGTCTACTGTCAGCTTTTTTAATGTTCCACTCCCCTACCGCCTATCAATAATTCTGAACGTTACGCTGCCTGTTGTTGTGATCACATTACATACATATGACTTTGGTCTTATTTTGCAGGCTAACTATAAATCGATGACAACGCAACCATCATTCATCGGAAGTGGAAACTTAACTTTTTTTGTCCTGAAGATTGTATAAGCTGAAGCTTGAAGCGTCACATGGCTCGAATAGTTTGTGTCCTCTGTCGTACGTAGGGTTTTTTGATCCTACGACTCATATATATATATATACATATATATATATATATAGCACATATTAATGCCCTATTCACTTACCACACCCTTCAACATAGTTGCCTGTTGAACCCCATCGTTTTTGACAGCCCGTATTATTGGAGTCGTGCATTCTGTGTTTTTGTGAAAACGTTCATTTCACATTAAAATGGTTGTTCCGGATGATCACAGAATATGAAGTGACCGATTGATCCAGTGATTAACGTTATGAAGTGACACTTGCCATATTAGGAACCACGTGGCTATTCATACCACCGATTGCAGTACCGTTCAACGAGGCTGTGCCTCGCAGTCAATGCTGTACTTACATTCTGGTATTACATAACTCCTCTGCATAGAATATTTCTTTCATTTTTGTCATCCCATTCACAATTTTTCGCCATACACATAAGGCTAAACAGAGGCTTAACTCAGATCAAACAAACTTTGGTTACGGATGTAAATGATCGCTCGCACGACTGACCTCAAAGTTCGTTCTGATCAGCGTAACCAATCCATTATGAAAACACAAGACCAGAGTATTGCATAGTGACCACACTGCGACAGGTATTTGTAAACTGCATTGCAGGTACCTAACCGATTGTCCTGAGCATATGGAGTGATCTACCACCATGGCGCAGAGTGAATATCAACTCATCCATCCATTTGACTACATTCCATAAGGCTTTGCGCCACAATTCCTTCAGACTATTCCTGCGTTCTTACTCCTCTTCGTCAGTAGTGGTGCAACTGTGGCACGTTTAGAACGAATCACTACACTGTTTTCAATTAGACAGTTTCTCAGCACGCACCCTAAAAACCACTGTTATCGGTCATCACGCCCCACCTAACGACAGCTTGCTACTTTGTGTTCTGTTCTCAACTTGAAACGAACGTTTGCTATGGTGCAGTACACAATGTTGTAAGAAGGTTGCCTACCGCAGTTGGAGTATGTTCAGATGCTAATGGCGCCTATACTGTCTGCTAGGGGTCATTTCAGTTTGCCACCTTTCGTAGTGATATTTGAGGCTGTCTTGCACTTCTAAGCATGTTATTCACATAAAATACTTTTTCCTTGTCGACAATTAATGTGTCTATCCATCTTCGGCTTTTTCCTGCATGTCATTTGCCAACAGTTTGCGAAAATTGCCTAGGTTTTGTCACTATCTTCACTCCCACCCAATTAAACCACATGGCGAAGCAGATATACTGTGTCCTTGCCGAACAGACAGGGTTGTGCCAGGTTGTCTAAACAGTCTGTCAAGCAGGCGAGGGATTTCCCGACGAAGATCAAGGACATTTGCAAGTGCACGAATGGTCGCCTAATGAGCATCTTGCTCTGTCGTTAATTCGACCTAATTCGGTGCGGCTAAGTCTGACAAAAGCTCACCGAATAGAGTTACCGGATCCAGTGTTTTTTCTTGATTCAATTGGCAAAGGATGTTCTTGAACTGCAGTGGGCCACGGTTCCCCATTGGCGTGCAGTCCATTCAGTGCTTTTATAACCAGGCTGCCCCTGCCCTACCGTTAATCCTGGATTGATGCTTAATTGCGACAAGCTAGTGAAAATTGATCGTGAGGATGTGTTGCGTACACGTTGAACACATTCTTATCTTTGGTGCTCGTGCTATTAGTTTCTTTTCCCCAGCAAATATTTCGTCACAAAATTTACGAGGTAAACCGTAATTAGGAGTCGTGTTTGTATCCTCTGTATTAGGTGAGTTGCATTCTGTGCAAACCGACAGCTAGACTGGAAAATGTGATCGCCAAATACCTTGCGAATCAGGTCGGAGTTTTTAACATTGTGTTTAAGATCAATAATTTGCAGAAATCACACTTGTTAACGAGATCGCTATAAACTTTGGATCTCTACTAGTTTACCGAGGTAAATTCCACAAAGTCCTTCCTGTTAAATTTTGTTGCTACATTGTAACGAATGTCAACCATTATTTACTAGAAACTGGTTTCATGCTCAGCATTCAGCCCATGCAATCGTTTTTACATGGCAAACCATTTTAATTGATATCTGTTGTGCGCTGTTTAATTGTTTGCTTCTTATCTACGGAACCTCGGTGTTAAGCTATCATGATTTCGTTATTGCTATTTTTACCCACAAATGCTTTGTCTGTCCTATAGGGATGACCAATTGCAGAAGGATCGTAACATGTTTTCTGTTTATGACTCAAGTTCATTCAGAATGTGGATGGCTTCAGTTGTTGGTCCACCAATTATCCCAACGTCCATACTCAGTCTGTTTACATCATAAGAGGGGAACATGTCATCCAGTGCACACAACTACGTGTCAAATGTCAAGTCAGAATTCAACCCGAAACGCAGTTACCACATCTAAACTGTCAGCCACGTTCGTTTGTGAGACACTTAGGCCCCACCGCATCCCTAGCGGATTCGGAGATTGTTGTTCGTATCCACTCCCCAGTATTTTGTGAATGTCAATTGACTAGATAGCTAGTCATCCAAACATACGTGTTCACATACCATTGGGTTGCGAACGACATGATGTCGCGCTGCTTTCAACTACTTAGTTAAAAATCTGTTAGTCACGGCAATCAAACATTGTGACTACTTTCATATTGTAATTGAATGGTTAATACATTTTTACGGTCGCAGTAAATCAAGCTCAACTTCGCAACTGGCTCACATAGACTGTAAAAAGCTTATGCTTCAGAAGCGCATATTATCCTGGTAGAAGTTTCTTGTTGCTTTATTGGAAGTATTCCGCGAGGCTTTTACTATGTTCCCTATCATTTTGGCAATGGAATGAGACTGTGGAACGTAACCTGTGGGTTTCAGTTAATTGCTTAGAAAAACTCCAAAGAAGTTAAATCAGAGAACTCTGGAGGCCATTTCATTGATTCACCATAATCTATCCATCGTTGTGAAAGTGCATCGTCCATCTACCCGAGCGCATCTTTGAGTTAATGAGCGGACAATTTATCTTGTTGGAATTAGATTCTCCTTCGGCTTTCAGGTTCTGATGTTTGCAGATATTGATATAAAAGGAGAGAAGTTTCAGGTTAATGGCTCGATTTATCGTCCCCTTGGAAAAGTATGAATAAATAGGCTAACCCCATCATGAAAACAGAACGCTGTTTCATCGCTGAAGCTGCTGTTTTCTACCAACGAGGGTTTGTGGATAACGTCGCCTTGGAACCTTGCAGAAAATGCTTCCGTCAGAGCGAATAAAACGGTAAGGATTACATTCTGGACGAACGAGTACCCGATGAGTATAACACTCACTCATGTAAAGCTTTTGAACGTGTTTACTGGTAGAAAGTTGTGGTTTTGAACGCACGATTAGTGCGCGGTCTTTCTTCAGGTCTTCAATAAGTATTCTTTTGAAAAACGCCGTCCTCTGTTCACAGAGCACATCAAGGAGGCTCCTTCTAATTTGCAACATCGTTTTAGCAGTCGGGTTCCTCTTTTCAGCATGACGACGCTTGAAATCATCGCACACACTCCTCAAACTGAAGCCATAAGGATTCAACTGGGCCAACTCTATTGCTGTCCGTCGGCTACGTCATTCGTAGCTTCTGTAGCTTTCACTAGCTTCCGGAAATTAAGTATCAGTCCAGTACGAACAGCGGTATAGGGGCAGTCACTGAATAGGTCGTGCTCCACTGGGGCGCCACGGTCCATTGCAGTTCATGCACACACACCCTGTGTCGGCTGATCTAATCATCATCACTGGCCTTAGGAACTTAGTTTGCGGGAATCTTATCATGCCTACCTGGACCCAATAAGGTCGCATGAATGACAAAGTTAGATGTTCCCATTAGGCATCCGTTTGTACGCATGCTTCTGTTGTTGAGCTTCGTCGGAGAATCTGTCTCCCTGCTTGGCAAACTGTTTAGGCGACCTAGCGCCACTCGGCATATTGCATAACTGTCGCAATGGGCGGTCATATATTGAATGAATCCTTTAACGCAACCTCTGTGTCCATTCATTTACAATGTTTGTGCGTGTTTCATGCCTGTTCTGAGAATCTATGGACAAGGAGGATTTTTGTTGGTCCTATATGTGGGTCTGCCTTAATGTTGCTTGTTTGTGTGAGTTGGTTATGTGGTCGTCTACTGTAATCATATATACACAATGAGACCTGCATTTTTCTGTTAACGATTATTTTGTCTTGTCAGTCATCCATATAGTGTAGGATTACCACTACCGGATTGATTTGGTCTCCTTTGTGACCTTCGATGTTTTACTTGGATGCGGTTTTCTCAGTGTTGCCACCGGACAAATCAGTGTATTTATAGGTGGTTAGTAGACCTCCATTCCATCACTTCAAATATGGTGTTTACTCTGCTCAGTCGACGAATCGCTGTCGATAACTGGTACACGCTCCTGCGTTTAGATTGGTTAGTTGTGCTTTTCAGTTCGTCTATCCCTGTTGAAGTTCACTCCAGTCCTCAGTTCCAGTTTTATTTTGTAACTGCATTTATTAGGTCGTATAGGCATTGGTGCGTCTGTTGAAATTGAAATAGTGGATTGTATGTCTAACACTAGGGCGGCCTTCACTAGCCTAAGTCATTCAGCGCAACGGAGGCACCTCTATGTCGCATTGATGCGGTTGTGAGAGTGATGTTACTCCGTGGCTGCCGATCGTAGCCGCTTAGGGTGGAGCACATGTGTAGTATTTAAGAATTCGATCATCAACGCATGCGTTCAGTCACAATTTTAGGGTAGCATCAACGGGTGGGCAACAGCGAGATTAATAAACGTTTGTTTTGCAGTGAGGATCAGGCGAGTTCATTCCCCCAGTCTGTAAGGATGCATGGATTAAGGTGGTCAGCCTGTATACTAAATATGGCAACTAGTCGTCTTACACACCGAGTACACCCTGCGAATACAGCATGCAATTAGTGCAAGATTCAAAGTAGGCTTGATATAGAGAAATCACGACAATCACCAGCATCTCGGGTACTGTATGTTGGATGCATCCCTCCGGCTGTCCCCCTCGTAACTAACATAGCCGATAGTTGGATACATTGAGGGAGAAGGCGATTGATTGGATTCAGTGGCAAGTTTTGCTGTTGTTTACCAGAGTGATGTATGAGGTAAGCGCGATAAAAACCACAAAGATACTATCCCATGAATGCTGTTGTGCCTTTGCTTACTGCTCGGTTGTTTGTTTGCCAGCTGTGGGCACTTTGGCGTTAAATATTTGAGCTTAGACATAAGGCTTCTTTGTAGTAAACTTCATTTCTTCCCTTTCGATTATCTTCAAATTAGGGCTTATTTTTTCATGATGGTGACAGTTACTGATGTACTGTCGTTGATGACGATAATTACGACTTACCCACTCAGTGACTTTTTATGTGAACTACGATCGATTTGTAGAGCTCACTGATTCCCTCAGCATCCTATCTCCTGGTCAGAGATCTTGGTTAGCTGAACTCGCACTTCGTTCATTCTCGCTCGATAAAGATTTGTTTACCGAATTGGTCAGCTTGCTGGCTTGTGTCGATGTAAACCGTGTGCACGCAATTCAGTCAAACGAACGCGGACCGACTTTGTTTCATTTGCTGCAGTTGAAACTAGTCAATGAAGTGGTTTTATGCCATAATAAAGCCGAGCGTCTGACTGTTTGGCGCCGGAATTTCGATCAATTTCGCTGGTTTCCGGACTCGACTGCACTACGTTCCTATTTTGGTGATTCGGTGGGATTCTATTTCGCATGGATGCGCACTTATTCGCTGTGTCTTCTGGGACCGACCGCAGCGGGTCTCTTGTGTTGGATTATTTCAAGTATAGTAAGCTATTTTTCGGATACTTCCGAGTCAGAGATGCCTTCGCGAACTTTGCTTTCAATCCGACTGGTGTTCACCTTGTTTATGATTCTCTGGGCCCTGATTTGCACAAAAATTTGGTCCAGACAACATGCTTATCTGGTTGAAAGTTGGTCTGCCAATACTATATTGGAGCGGTTGATCAACGATTGTGCATGGCTATTCCGATTGGTGGATCGACGCATTGAATTTCATGGGGAGTGGCGTCGTAGCCGTGTGAGCGGTCAGTTGGAGCTGCACTTTATGGCTAGTAGGCGCCGCCTACGTTACTTGGTTTCGGGATTGGTAATCGTATTCTGCCTCTTTTTGGCCGCAATCATACACATCTTGTTGCTCAATTTAGAGGTTAGTTTTGTCACTTTTATGGAATGGGCCTTGCCTATCTTTCTGAGCTGATTATCACTTGTTTATCTTCCCACACGAACAGCTAACAACTTATTAAATCGGCCTAAATTGCGTCCTTTCTAGTTTGTGTGCTTTTCTCCGTGTTCCTCTGATTCATCTAATCTAAACTGTGCATTTCTGTGTGAATTGTCTGGAATATTTACACACTTGTAGTTCGCCTCTCATTTTTCTTTTGTAACGCGAAATAGCTTGAGGCGCCTGGTATTATCCAACCCCCTTACGGTAGATGATAGAAGACGCATTCCGATGTCAAAACTGAGAAATTTTCTTTCACAGATAAGGTTGATTTACTGCAGTGGCAATAACCAAAATGTATGTTGATGTTTGCACTTGACCGTCAGTAGACACAGATACACAAACTTTTGTGTCTGTTAAACTCGGTGGGACACAAAATCGCATCATTAATTTATACAGTTGGCTTAATGGCATCTTCAACCTCCGTTAAAATCGGTGTATGATTGCGTTCCGGAGTTCCTCTGATCGAAGATGGAACATTCTTAGTTATTATTCATGTAGGTCGCATTCTTTGTCTCTCTACATTCCAATTCGAACATCACCCACAATTGATCGCATCTGTTGCATTCCCATAAACTTTCCAGTCGGCCCCTGTCGAAAGTAAGCACTAGACTCGAGTTTCACTCTCATTAGAGCTCGTCAGTAGTGCATATCCTCGCCACTGCCGGGACTCTACATTTCATTGATCTGTTCAGCATAATTGGCCATCCGCTAACGTCACTAGAGCGCAGACAGTGTTTATGAATATTTCCATATTAAATCATGGTTTTTACATACGAATGCTGATTGGCCCTTTCTCTCTTACCTTATCTGGTTTGCTATACTGTCGATCCATCCAGGTCATCGATTTGCGCGCTTGCACAGTTCTCGTTGTAGCTTGTTTTGCATTGTCGTTTTTCAGTCTGTCTATAGTGCCTGTGTTGCTTTTTGTAGGTCAGAAATACTACGCTAGTTTGTAAAATCGGAGAGGGTATGTAGCGTCGCCAAAGATAACTGAATTTGTGGCGAAAGGCGGCCAGCTTCAGTTAATTTCCTGGCCATTATGAATAGGTAACGTCATTTCGAATGCATAGTACTATGAGGTTGTTTAGTTAGGCATGGATAAGTGGGTGTTTCTTCTGACTTTCCGTTGCACTGACGAACCGCTGTTATCGGGAAACGTTCACTTGGTCGATGGGTGTTGCTTTTCAGATAGTGGACACATTTGCGTTCTTTAACCTCGTACAAATGATCAAACTGTTCTGCTACATACCAGTGTTCTTCAAAAAGTGGCTGCTTCCACTTGAAAATAACTGGTAGCTGCTGCCGGCGCCGCTCGCTCTCTCGTTCTCAGACAGCCACAGTGCTGAACGTTCTGGTACACGCGGCACCATGTTGAGTTAAACCAAGTTGGACCTCAACGCTACAGTCTAGTGTGGACTTAGACGACAATCCATGACGCATTTGACGTCTGAAGTTCAATCACGTGTTATTACGGTTACGTTGAGCTAGCTAAGCCATTGTTTCAGTGGTACACATGTGACCATCGGTCCCTCTAATTCTGAGACCGGACAGGAAACCGAATATGGTCGGTCACCGAGATTGCCCTCAATGTTACTTCAAGCTTGTTTGGCTATCCCGTCGTGCTCGCTTAAAATTATTCATCCCCCACCTAATGATAATCTGTGACACCTACGAAATGCATGCTCAGTAACATCTGAGCACGTGCACATTTCGCTACACTTTTCACATTATCTTACGACAAAATGGATGGTACATGGCGTACGGAAGAGAGTAGAAGTTGAATGAATAACGTAATGACTATTGACAAGAAAATTGTTCTCTCCGAATCGCATAGCAGTTTCGAACTCTCATGTGTTCTACTCAAAATGATCACCAAAACAAAAACCAGGTACCTTCTGAAGACAGCTAAGCGGAATTCCTTTTCTTGTGATCCCCCTCCAAAGTTTGGACACTTCCATGTACAGTGTGATGAAGCTTAAATAGTATTAGAATCTATCCAAGCGTCATGTTCGACGAGGAGAAACAATAGTGGGTTAGGCGATGTATTTGAGATCGAACCATCGGAATAGGGAGAGCAGGATTTATTTCACGTCATTGTATTACGTGGTTCCATGTGTGCAAGATATGCTATCAGACATCTATGACGCAATTCACACACAAACCTTTCGTAAAGTGCGATCACGATGCAGTTTTGCGTAGAATGAATTTTGAACAATCCTGATTGATTGACCGTGCTAGTTTGAGTGAACGTTCGGGGATACTCCCGTTGTTCGATTGTTTGCCTTTTTTGTCCATGCTTCTTGTTTGATTTGTTGGTTTGGGGAGTTGTGCAATCGAACTTAATGTTGAATGATAAGCTACCGGCATGTATCGAATAGCGAACTTGTAACACTGGATCACGGAAGTCTTGATCCTTCCATGAACCATATCAAGCTTGTAGATGTCAAATTTACTTGATGGCGAAGAAGCGGAACGTAGGAAACTAGCAAGAAAAGGTCTACTCTGAAGGGAACGAATGATACTCACAATAGCTTCTGATTTAATACAGTGCAACACATTGTAATCGTGCGCCGGGGCTACTGGGTAGGTTGTTTACTACCAGACAACTTATACAATCTTACGTCACCTCGAGTGTAGTACAATGGAGTAACTGGCAGCATCTTGACATTCGCTCCTATTTGTACATGACTAGTTCTTCTGTTGAAGCGTTCAACTTCAAGTCACCAATCGCATAAGAATGTTAGCACTTTTTTTATTGTTTTCTGGACGCGGGTAATCATTTTCAATTTCAGCGCCTGGTTAGTCACTCGCAAGTTGTACCACACTACACCCTAGCAGTTCAAACTTGGTGACTGCTATTTCTGTTCTACGAATAATCGACCACTTGCTGTCGACGATGAAAGCTCTTCATTAAGAGCTGTTTTGCTTCGTTTCTATATACTGAGAAACTACAATCGTACCCTGGTTAGATTATTTACGTTCAGACTGGTTCATAATGGGGTAACATCACAGCACGATCGATAACTACTCTAGTTAGGAAAATTCAAAAGAGGTTTCAAGTTTCCTACTTTATCCTTCACTTTTATGCATTCACACGCATTGACTGTTCTCAGGTAAACAGTATATGTGAGTTAATTATCTCTAGATTGCGCAAGTTCATATACCAACTGTGTAATTTTTTCAACAAGACAAGTTGAATCTCTTAACTGCTCTGTACACTAAAGCACAATCTCAAGTATGCGAGCAGTTCATCTGTGAAAACACACTCCGAGAAAAGTTGTACAGAGCAGTCAGCTGTAGTTCCAGTTAAAACGATTCCGAAAGGAAGTGATCTAAAAAAAGGCCAGCTGTTGTTTTTGCGTGACCATTCTGAACAATACTGGATAAGTGTGTAGCTGGCTTTTCCTTCTCTACTGGCTACTTGCCAGGCCTCTTCATTCTGGTATTCTTTAAGTGACACTAGAAACTTCTTGCGTTGTCCATTGTGATGCATGGTGATTTCATTTGCCTTCATTTTAAGTTTTGCACGGTCTCTGTACATTTTCTGGATAACTTGAGATATAAACGAAATTCCCAGATCCGTCATGAAAGGCACAGTATAACGAACAGACTCTTCTTCTCTTGACCTATCGTGAGTCTAAGTGCCCGACCGATATATCAATTTCTCAATACAATTTTTGGTGTGACGAACTGAAGTTGGGAACTCATTGGCCGACGTATGTCCGTTTGGCGTTACTTCAACTCGACTCCTTCTTGCTTGCTTGTGTGCACCTAGTAACATCGAGTGAGATTTATGCACTCTAGTGCGTCGAGTCTATTGGAATGCCCTAATAGTTGACACCATTGTAATTCGGGAATGGGGCAGCTGCGATCAATTGTGGATGATCTTCAATCTATTTCAGTATACTTCGTCTAAACGTGAATGAAACCTGTCAGTGTATATTCTAAGTTTCACACTGTGGATTAGGCCACAATAGCACCGTTGATTTATGTTTTTTCGTTTTTTAGTTAATTCTCGTCCAACATTAAGTGTTTCACATTCGCCACACTTAATCACCTCTGAAAGATAATGTGTCCCATTTCTGAATTCAACTTTCCATACAGGTAATATGCTGCTCATGTAGTTTACTTATCTCTATCTTGTATCCACGTATATGTTCGGTTAAGTATTGATAATTTTTGCAAGTAAGTATTTGATTTATTTCTTTTACAATTCAGGGTTTTGTCACCGAATCCAAATCTCCTTTCTGCTACGTCAGTTTTGTCGGGCAGTTTGCACACGACGGCGCTCTGTTTGATCCAAATCAGTCCGGATTTTGGCCATATCTTCCGGGGATTTTCCATTCCTTGTTTGTTTATCTGATGAATCAGGTGGTGTTTTATTACGTTGCGCATCGTCTCACGGATTTTGAAAACCATCAAGTAAGGAAGGAATTTTGTGTTGTGATAGTTACTTTCTCCCAGTTCTCGCACTTCTATGTGACTATTATTAAATAACGGATTAACCGAGTTTACGCTACGGCCCGTGCACTGAGGCACAGATATGACCTTCATCATACCTAATGTCACCGATTTTGTTTCTGTGGGTACCTGCTAAATTTGATTAAGTTTGATTACTCAATCACTATTTTGTCGTGCTTCATCTTCGTATCGCGCGCCACATGAGCCCACGACCAATTTTTACGGCTTTCAAACCAGTCGACTGACGCGTTTCTACATGTCCTTGACTTTCAGGTTACTTTTATCTGGTTAAGCTTCACGTAATTTATGGATAGGCGGTTACTGATTAGCAATGCTGTCAAATGATCTAAACATCGTCTATCGATCCTATTCACGGGTTTGTCGCGAGAATTCTTTATCACGTTCTACCTCCCATGTGTTGCTCATTTCCGCTACTTATCGACCATAGCCTTTCGTTGAGTGTGACTAGAATCTGGTTATGTTACAATGTTTGTATAATGTGAATCTTAGCGTCCATCATTGATTTGTGAGTTTTTGTCATTCTGAATGTGTAGCGTCCCATCACAATTGCCAGAGACTTTACGACCTAGCTTAAATCATTAAAGCATTGAGAATTTGTCGCCGCTATAGCTGAGTTCTCATGTTCTGTTCACTTTGAATTATTCAACTTCATTTCGAGTTATTTGTAGTTAGGCGATGTTTGCGCTGTTTGTCACGTTTAGTGTTGCAGACGAAATTGGATTACGGATGGGTTATAAGGCTCTTTGGTTGCTACGACTGCAACAACAGTTACAGTTGATCTGAACTTTCGCACTCACCCAGTGTTATATATATATATATATATATATATATATATATATATATATAACCATTTGTTGTTCACTGCTCCAATAACCTCACACTAACAGGACAGTAAAAGAAGCACTCAACAACCTTTATTTGTGCTTCTTTCCAAAACTGGCTTGTTGAATGGTCTTAGGTTGCTAAAGCCTTTGAAAATTTCAGGTGGTTTTCGATGGGTATCTCTTAGTCTCGTACTACTCGTAAGTAGTCAAAGTGAAATTAGATAAACAAATCCCCGATGAAAAGATTTGAGATGGTGCTCACTACATAAAATACCAAAGAGAACGTGTTCAGATGGTTAAAGTGTGTTGTGATTCGTAATATGTGACGTGACAGTATCTAACTCTGTGAATTTTCTTCCTTTCTGTTAGTTTCGCTATCGGATAATCGGCCTGCTCACCGCAACGGTTACCTCGTTCTGACTCAGAACCGCATACTTCTCGTGTGAATTGTCTGTAATATATAGGTTTGCAAATATTCATTTCCTTCTAAGTTATAAGGTCGAAATTCACGCCTCAGTCATTCTAAGCTTTGATTTTACCATTGCCGTGCTTTAAGCATTTTGATAATTTTGGTTTTTCTGTCGAACAGTCACAGTTGCGCAGACGTATGATTGTTCTGTTCTTAAGACGACACTGCTATAAACACGCTGGTCGTCGGTTATTCATTATCTTTTTTAAGTTAATCAAATCACAGCTGCTGTGGTCTAGTTGAGTATGAAGGAAACTACGATTTATGAGTCCGAAGAGCGTGGCGTGGCACACGCGCTCTACACATAACGGAGCATGTTGGTTGTTAAGATTCCCACCCATCAGACATCGTTGAAGTACATTAGGTACATATACAGCATACAGTGCGTATGTGTGGTTTTGCCTCATGTAGTATTATTGCTCGTTCCGCTGCAAACCGCTAGGTCTCTATGCGATCAGTGGAAATTCCTGATGCTCGCCGGAATATTTCATTCAGCAGCGAGTACAATTCGGCCCGCATATCTACTCGATTGAAACTCCGAAAGCAGCTACGAGATAATCGCGGGGTCTAGTGGGCATAATGCGCCATTAAAATGGAAGGAACCGCTGTTTCCAAGAACTTTTGAGAGTGCTTCCATCCCATTCAAGTAACGGATAACAGGAATACGGTTGTGAGCGAGGTAATCTGCGAAACCATTGACGAGTCTACTCGTAACTTGCAACGATGCTTAGGACGTTGGGCTGGGCACTTTAAACAACAGTTCAACTGGTCATCTACGACATTGACTACATCTTAGAGCTCTGATTGTGCTCTTTGCTCTGTTGATGCATCACCGCCTCAGTAGACAAAAGTCTTACTTGATATCAAGTTGTTGAAACAGCGCAAGGAACCCAACCCTGACAAACGTCTGCCTACGTCTTTTATGGATTTTTTGTGGCTTTAGTCAGAGAGCTGACGGTTGTATTCCGGAAGCTCTGAGTAAGTGAATTTATTCCAAACGACATATTTCGCCAACGCCATCCTGATTTTGGAAAGGGGATTACACACTTGGTGTATAACTCTTACAGAGATTGGTTTGATTCCCACTGCGTTGAAGTTGCTTACAGCTATTGTACTTCATAGACTAAGCGAAACACGCGGACAACAGAACTCTGAGCGTGACTACACTAATCACATTTCCACACTCTGTCAGACACTTGATCATTGCTATTCATGTGGAGGGCCTACAGTTGTTGTCACTCTGGACATCAAAGAGGCCTTTGACTCAGTTAACAGACCTGCACTCTGAAGTTGTCTATCAAAGAGGAGTTTTCCTGAGAAGTACGTGAGCGTTCTGAAAGCAGTTTGCTGTCGGACCTCGAACAGAGTTAGAACTTATGGCAGCAGTATGTCAAGTGTGGTTCGACAAGATTATTCATTCTTTCGTTTTCTGTTCAGCTTTGTAGTAATCAAGATTATAGAGTGCGTCCTGGTAGACTGCGAATATTACGTGAAACTACTCCCAAGCTTTTGACTTCGAGACGTGTAGTGTTCAGACGATATTGTTCTAATCTGTGAGGGTTTACGGAGAACCCTAACATCTCATACAGACTAGAAGCTTTGGTTCGTCAGTTTAGCCTGTCTTCGACACCTCCTAAGTTCAAGATGCTGCTGTTAGATTGGCAGGACTCCGCGTCCGTTGTTATCTTTGGTGGTGAGTCGTTAGAGACACTTGAGAAATTCATGTATTTCGGGAGCTGTATCAGCGCTGGTCGAATGTCTGGTGATACCACAAATCGGATAGCTAAGGTTCGGATAGTATTTTCATCAGCCTATGCAATCTGCAGCTTCGGCATGATGTCACTGTTTCTGAAAAAGTCGGAATGTACAAAGATACTGTAAGAAATGCCCTACTTTAAAGCTGCGAAACCTGGCCCTACTGTACAGAGGATGTTCATCGAATGTTTGTTTTCGATCATTGTTGTCTCCAAAACGTTAGAGGTGTGTGGTAGGAACACCGTGTCAACAGTGACGAGGTTCATCGACGTGTCTTCGAGACGGATAGATTCTGTTGGACCCTGAACATACTTTCTCGCCTCATGAACTTGACCAGGTTTTACGATTGCCAACTCACTGCCTGCGAAATCGTAATTTGTTTGAGAGTGGCAGGTTAAGTTGGAAGCATAATGCCTTTTTTCTTACATATTATGGGTTATATATATATATATATAACACAGCCAGATGGTAGACTAGTGATTCGCAATTTACTTGCGCCTAACGCATTTGTCTTCTTTGTAAGAGAATCAGCCCATTCTTCTCGACGCCACTTTACCTTGTCGCCCCGACCTGAGGCATTCGTAATTCCTTTACTTATCGAGCGCCTGATTCATGGGTCGCACAACGGCTGCTCGGTAGACCCATAGATCCCATTCTTCCAGACAGTCCAGTTCCAGATTGCGTCTCCTCATGATGTAAGATATTAAACCGTGAAAGACTTGCTTGGATGACATCTTGGTAGCGTAGCTTCTGGCTGCTCTTAACTGCCTGTACAGTAACTGCTTCGGAATCTGTTCGTCAGCCAGCCTACGAGTGTATCCCTGCCAACGAATCTGGTTGAGTATCAGGATAAGTTCATTCCCGTCTATCTTTGTTCGGTGATGTATGTCGGTTTTCGGGGTCATGTCCGACTACCGGGTATTCAAGATGCATCATAGACATTCCAGAGGGAAGCGGTTCAGGTACCACACACTCCGTTTGTGCAATGTCGGGGTTTTACTGCCGTTCAGCTTGGTTTCCATCTTCAGGCTAGGGTTATTCCACACACGTCATTCAAGAACAGGGTCAGCTTTCGCCACACGAGTTTGCAGCTCGCGGTCCACGAATAGACTTGCTGACAGACTGCTACCCAAGAGACACAAGTCTGCGCATTTAGCCACATTAACTCCACCGAAAACGGTCCAAAGAAAAAAGTAGAATGCCGTGCCATATTTGTGTCGAGTACACAGTTGGATATTGCTGTCGCGAAAGGTGTGGCCAAATGCTACAGTTCTTATTCATCAGGCACACCTAACGCACTGCCACTTGCGAACAATAGCATGCGAATGGTCAAATCACGTAACAGGTTTTGTGCACCAAAGCATCGAATATTCATCAGGCAGCCATCCGTACAGTATCTCATTTGAACACTGTCCGGTAAATTCGAACGCACGACCGTTGGCATTGCAATTAGATGTAAGCTAAGGAAGATCGATGCTAGGGCTCATTTTTGCTTAACACCAGTGACAATTTCGAACTCATCAAAATTCGATTCGCACAACTGCATCCTCCTCTACATACGCGAACATAAAGATTTCATCAAAATGACTGACTTCTCTGGACATTCAGTCTTGTTGGGCACTGTGTGTAATGCTTCGCTGCTAACGATACCAAACGCCTTGATGAAATCCGAACGCTGAATGAGTTCACGGTACATATGCTGAAGCTGGCGCACGATGAACATCATTTTAATTGCAATATAACTCTCCCGGGTCGCACATTGCTCTTCAGGAACGTGCAACTTCGAGTTCTGCGTTACGCCATTGTAGTGAGCTACTTGCTAGAATCTTTCTAGAACAGTTCAATAGATGAATTTTCCGACAACTCTCCATTCTATCCTTGTTTTCCTTACTTTCGAATAAAGGTAGAATGTTCGTATCTTTGATCTTCCGCTGGACTGTTTTCTGTTTCCAGATAGTGTGAACAACAAAGCTATGTGCTTCAGGGATTCTCCTGGCAACCTATCGTCATCAGCAGCCGGTCCGTTTCATCAGTGTTCACTGGACCTCGGCCAAATCCGAGTCGAGAGCAGTTTTCTCCTCGGCGGCATGCTGTAACAGGTTGTCCGATTTCATACAGTCAGTGGCAGTAGGTAGATTCAGTAGGTTGTTGAAATGTTTTCGTCAGCTCTTTGCGATGACTTCTGGTTGTGTGCACGAAACGCCAGAGACGCCGTCCACTAATGCTTGAACAGACTGAATGAACGGAGGAAAATCCCTCTGAAAGAACCATAAAGCCCTTTGTGTAGCTGGCGATCAGCGTGTTCCTGCTTCATCTCACCTTGCTTTTCCGCCAACAGTCCTTGGTTCTGCGAAACCGTTCGGTGAGTTGATGACGGGAATTACCTCTTACCCTCATTTCTTGAGTCCACAATAGAAGCATTAAACACTTCATTCTTCTTACCTGTCAGGCTCGAGATAATTGTATGACGACCATGGAAGCAGTCCAGTCGTTTGTGACATTGGATTTCGATTGTTTCTGTCTGCTGTTGCGATCTCCTGCTGGAGGTTTTTTCACACCGTCAGAGATAGTGGAATGTATTAGCGTCGTTGGGACGAACCGCTACTACACACTGCAAGTTCGTCTTCATCTTTGAATTCTTCATCCACCTAGTCTCCATTTTTCGCCATCGTCCTGGTAGTCTGCAATAAATAGACTTGAGAACACTAAGGAAAAACTTGATCTTGACCAGTCTATGATCCATCCTACATCCAACCTCGAGCATCACTCACGTGATACGTACTTCACGAATGTGGCGCTGTCGTACAATCATTTAGTCAAACAGATGGTGATAACTGCTTCTTGAGTGACTCCACGCTGTAGTATTGTCCGGATTCAGTTGGAATCGGGTGTTTATGCCAGTTAACTCATGGGTAGCACACTAATGCAGCAGACGGTCACTGTTTGACTGTACCAATGCCCTAGAGTCCGAGCACTCCCCGCCAGGCTTCCACGTCGCGCCCAAGCGGGTTGTCGACATCGCGCAGATTAAACAGTCGGTTGCTCACAAGTGTCTGGCGGGTCGTCGCAGATAGGTAATTACAAAACTGGTGCTTTGTTAACCGGTGCGACACATGAAAGAACCGTAACCACCAAGAAAAAGCCGCAGACTTACCTCGATCGAGTCTCAGGTGAATGAATTTGACTAAGGGCTGGTGCTTGTGTGGTTTGCCTATTGTCAAATAATTGATGCAGTCTGCGACTGCGAAACAGACACCGTACTGTCGGGCACCCCGTGCCCAGCAATCCATCCGGTTGAAGATGTCACGAGTGTCTGCCTTCTGAAGTTTACTTTTGTCTACGAACCTTATCTCACTCAACGCTGCAAGATCGATGCCGTAACGGCTCAATTCCATCGCGATCATTGCGGTACAGCGTGTTCGTCAGCCTACTTCGTCCCTCCAGCGCACTCCATGTCCCTATATGTATAGTCTCGCGTCTATGGGCTTGTTTCCAATCAGCCTGATCGACTTCAGCTGAAGCCTCTAGCTTATCGATTTGACCTATTGCATAGAAGGCAGAGTGTTCTTGGTGGATCCTGATCGGTGTTGATGTTCAAACACTACCAATGTTCACATGTTCCACCAGTTTACGCTAGAGTGTACATGCATCTGACAGCAATGTATTCTCTCTCACTGATAATATCGCCCTTGAGCAAAAGCTAAGGTTACCTTCTATCCCTTCTTATTCTTATTGACAGGTGACTTCCAGTTTGCTTATACTATACATTTCGCTTATATAAATTTGAAGGATTCCTTTACATTACGCATTTGTTCGCTGAGCTGAACATATTTTGTTGTGTTTACAATTAGGTTGATACTCTACGGTAGACTTCTTTCTCATTTGAACCTATCATGTAAAAGTAGCTGAACAGAGATTCAGATCATCTATTTTCTTGTTAGTGATCGAAACCCCTATCGATTTGGTCACTGTTTTTTTTGTGTGCAATGTTTTTAGTTTGAATATGATTAGCCGTTGTTATTTGTAATCATCCTGTTGTTTGGATCACCACCGGGACTAATTTGTACTACGTACCAGCACAGTAATGGTATTTCTGTTTTTGTCCACCTATCCCCCTAAGTTTTCAAAATTCCGAAATCAAATGTTTACCTATATTTCTCTCTACTGGTTTTCAGGGAACTGAAGAATACAATCAGGCTCTTATTATCAAGCGTTTTCTCTTTGAAATGTTGGATGCCTATGGTTGTTTGGCTTATCTGGGCTTTGTTCTATCCGATCGAGAAGCACTCGCATCGTTACAACTTACCATGCTTACGACAAACTGTCTGCGTCGTTTTATCATGGAGGTTCTCATTCCGTTCATTATCTATCGCTTCCGCGTATGGCAAGAGAAGCTGACATCTGGAAGAACGAAACGTGAGGATGAGAATAGCACATCCGGCAATGATGATCATCCCGTTTGGTGGTCAGATTTGCGAAGAGAACTGTGTGCCGATTCGTACGAACCGTTCGACGATTACTTGGAAATGGTTCTAGAGCATGGATATCTAGTCCTGTTTGCCTATGTTACCCCGTTACGTGGTGCAGCTCTCACGTTTCTCACTATCTTGTTCGAAGCGCATTCGGACGCATTAAAGATGCTCCTGGTCACCAGACGCCCGTCCCCAAGACCATTAGTTCAAGGTAGCTATATTTGGTTAAGTTTGTTAGCTGCTCAAGCATGGTTATCAATCCTCACAAATGCAGGTCTTGTGATCGCCTCATTGGAGCCATTCGAATTGGACATATCTCCTAGCATGTTATTTCTTCTACTCGAACACACTCTCGTACTGATCGGCCTGGCCGTGCACTTCTTCATCCAAGACGTTCCAGCCTGTGTGCGTGATGCCCGCCGTGCCAGAGATTTGCAACAGATGCAATTATTCACATCGAATCCTGTGTTTGGAGCGGCTGTCAAATGATACGAATCTGTTTTTTATGCAATATGATCATTAAACGCTAATCTTTTTGACAAAAAATTTTAGCGTCACTTCCTTGTCTGACTTTTTTTAAATTTTTACCATCTGTGGCGAGCGGATTGATCAGTGTGTCTGTTGGTCCTGCAAACTGAACGTTTCCGCGTCACGCTTTTTCTTATATTTTTGTTTCACACGTGTGTTTTGAACAATTCAACCATTTGATCTTGTGAGCTCGAACTGTACATGACAATTTTAATTTTCTTTAGAAATTGACCTTTACTTGACATACTTGCCCCTCAGAGGTTAAAACATGTGTCTGTTTGAACCGGATTGAACAGAATAGTGTACCATGCAATTCTTTTTTGCTTCGTCTTATCTAACTGTTCGGTTCACACTTAGCTGATCGGAGAGTTTGTTTCACACCAACGTTGTGACAATAGGTTGAGCTCTTGAGAACGAATTGTTTTCGACAAATTTTCAGTTTTAGCTAGTATCGTTATATAAGATCAAGTGACTACTAAAGACCAAGTATTTGGTCAAATGACAGACACAGTTCTCGTGTTTTTTGGTACGCAGATGAGGTGAGTATTAGATTGTTTCTACTAATCTAGTTGAGCCCGTGGGACTGAGATCAACATGTTAGGGGATAGGCTGGCCATCATGACAGCCCCAACGTCTGGACAAATGTAGCGTATCCAACTATTTTTACGGTTTCTTTAATCAGTCTCTCAACCAATACGTCATGTTAATTAGAGTTTCGTGAAGGTGATGATAAACCATTTTATGATCTCCATTGACATATTCGGATAGTTTAACTTGGAAGCTTTATGCAGCAGTTGTCTATGGTTGATAGGTGGACATTCCACCTCATTTTCTTGTATTTCGTCTTGTACCATGATAGACTAACGCCGTTTGATTTAATCGATGTGGAAATTGTGTATTGGGCACTTCCGTCCACCGGTCACATACAGCGCTTGAACCAAACTACAAGCGAATTCATCTAGGCATAACTAGGACATGCGACCGTTTTAACTGTGGCAGCCTCGTGTGCGTTCTTTCAGAGGTATGGTTCGTCCATTCAACGGTATGTTTATTCTAAAGTACAGGTGATTGTAACTCTTTCCCGGTCAATTCCCGTGAGTATTCAAATCGTTGCCTTTATCACATCTGCCAGATAGTATATAGCATCTGTTGTGCAGTGCAAAATTATTTGAATGAATTTCATGATTAGCTGAATTGCGAGTCTTAAATTTACTCTGATAATTCATTTAAATGAGTACCACGGCTCTATTTTCTTCCAATTCCAAGTGTAAAAGTCAAAGGTTGTAAAACGTATCTTGTTGGAAATGAAGGTCACGAGAAAGCTCTGGTTCGTTGTCGGCATACAAATGGGACCCTGAACACATACTGTAATAACACCAGTATTCAGTCCAAGGACTTTTTTTACCCACTATTTATATATATATATATATATCACTATATCAAGTGATGCCACATACTACTTCGATGCGGTGTTCGTAGATTGACCTAACATATTTGTAAAGAACTAATGCGCCACAAAACTGTCGGATTCACCTCTGCGCGCTCTCACCAAGCGAAGGTTTGTGTACACAAACAGTAGTTATTTGGAAGAGAATTAATTCCGAAAAACCTGGGGTTGGGTTGGCCTTAAACCAGCAACCGAAACAACATGCCCAAATGCGGCAAGCACTCTAGCAGTTGAGGTAGGAAGCTGTGGTGGAACTCTTAACCGTGATAGCATAAGTACCCACGAACAACTAACGATATGGATTGAACATCACCAACAATTGATTGCAGCTGTCGCATTCCCATAGACTTTCCAGTCGGCCCCTTTCGAAAGGAAGCACTAGACTCGATTTCTGCTCTCATTAGAGCTCGTCAGTAGTGCATATCATCGCCACTGCCAGGACTTGGACCACGGACACGCTGTTCATGAGGCAACCGTGTTTACCACTGCGCCATTGACCTCACATTAGGCACAACCGAATTATCATATGTGAACACTCAACCACTTTCGCTTATGAGTAATGATCAGGTTGCCCGATCGCCTTGAGTAGAGACACAGAAAGGGGCCGACCGGAAAGTCTGTGGGAATGCGACAGCTGCGATCAATTGTGGGTGATGTTCAATCTATATGAAAATCAAACCCCTACTACTCATCAGAAATAACGATATCTCAATGAAAAGGTTAAGTCAATGGGTTGGATCTTTATTGTTGGGATCGGTGCACAAGCTTAGTGCAGTGGCGCACGTCTGGACCGTGTCCTGTCCTGATTGGTTGTGTTGTTCCCTGTTCCGATCCGGGTCCAGCCGCGTCATGCGTGCCTGTGTATTGACCGCACTGAGTCGCATCCAGTTGGAGCGTTCCAATTGGCTTAGTGTGGAGATGGTGACCGCGTGCGTGCGTTCGGGTGTGGAACAGGGTTTTCTGGTCGATTAATGTGTGGGCGTGCAGTGCAGGTTGGGATGGTGAGCGTCATTTAGACTAGACGGCTTGTCACGTGATAGGCTGCGTGCGAGGGCGAGACGACGTCTACGTAACTTCCCATCAACTGTGAGATTATCGTGAAATAGCGACCACAAGTCAATCTGGAAAACGCACTAATCGACCGGATTTAGTTTTGTTGGTACTTGTTTCAGGTAGCGTGTACATGTCAGTTGCAGTAGATTCTTCCCTAAGTCGCGCTGAAATGAGACAATCGATCGATATGTTGTTGCGAAATGCACAAACATCCAACGTGTAATGTTTGTCCGAACAATTCAGAACACGATATGGACCTTTGTACGCTGGTTGTAGGGATTCGTGGAGCTTATCACAGTGGACAAATACGTGCGAACAGTCAGTCAATCTGTGAGGATAATTGGTGGGTTTACTTTGAAGTCGTGGTGGTTGATAAGCTAACTTGGACATGAACTACTGCAAGCGACCTACGTGGTTTGTCGGATGAGGAGAGGTTGCGTTGTTCGAATAGGTTAGTAGCTGACCAGATAAACGCAAGCTGGTGCCATAGATAAGTTGTGCTGGGGAGTATTGACTGTCAGCACGAACAGAGTTGCGTAGTCCAAGAGGCACAAGCAGTAGTTGTACAAACCAAGGGACTGAATCTAGTTTGGTTGTCAGGGCAGCCTTTAATCCTCGGTGGAATCTTTCGGCCATTCCGTTGGATTGTGGATGGTACGAAGACGTGTGCGTTGCTCGAATAAATGAGACTCGAACTAGGGGCCGAGGTCCGTAGTGAAAGTGGATGGTATGCCAAAGCGTAAAATCCATCCTACTACGAATGCTGTTGCCAGGGTATGAGTAGTGGTGTCATAGATCGGAAAAACTTCAGGCCACCGAGTTAATCTGTCGATACACGTAACGAGATATCTGAAACCTTTCGATGGTGATAGGGGTCCAACAACGTCAATGTACACGTGGTCGAAGCGAGTATCAGGTGACGGAAATGATCCGGGTGGAGTGACGGTATGACGACGGATCTTTGATTGTTGACAAACCAAGCAGCAACGCGTCCAATCGCCAATATCCTTGTTCATGCTGAACCAAAACGAATCGTTCAGAAATAAGTTTCCTGGATGTGACATGTTGTGAAAGGCATCGAAAACAGTTTTCCGCATTTCTTTTGGAACGATAGGTCTCGGTGATCCCGTAGAAAAATCACAAAGAAGTAATACTCCCTGATGTGTTACTTGCTGAGCGTTCATTAAGCTCTTGTGCTTCTCTGTGTCACGACCGCTAGTTTGAAGTTAAGCCATATGCACAAGGTCGACGGAACTGTCGAAAGAGATGTTTGTCAGTTGGACTCTCGATATAGCGTCGGCTACCGAGTTTTGCTCTCCCTTGACGTATCGGAGGTCCGATGTGTAATGGGAAATATGATCCAAGTGGCGTAACTCTCGTGGTGAATAACGGTCAGGTTTGGTCGATAGGTGTGGGGATTGTCACTAAACCTATTTCTCATTACTGTCGTTTTATTACATTGTTGACAATAAGCTGTACAATTTCGCTCGAGAGATAAATTACCTGCTTTGTTTAGCTCGGTTGTTATTACTCTTGCGTCGAAGCTAGCTCTGGGGTTAAGCTAATTCAACTACTTCATTTCTGTATTCCTGGAACCATCACAATTGGCCTCGCGGACTTCTGTAAATTTCCACGATGGATTCATGTTCACTTGAAATTCTGAATATTCGTAATTCGTCGAGAGAAATCGAGGTCTATTTAGAACGCTTCGAAATATGCTGTCTCACAGGCAAAGAACTGAAAGCGGAAAAGAAGGCCGCTCACTTCCTCACTGTAATTGACAAATATGCGTACAACTTGGTGAAAAACTTGTCATTTCCTGATTCATCACTTTCTCCTTCTTACAAACCCCTGAAGAAACTGCTGCTTTCATACGTCCAACCTGTAAACTTTGAAGCAGCTGAACGAGTTAAATTTCATATGCTCGTGAGAGGAGAAAATCATGATATCACACAGTTTATTCACGAAATTCAGACTCAAGCTGTTCGGTGTAATTTCGCAGACCAAGTACAGACTCAACTGCATGACCGTTTGATTGCTGGAATAAATTTGCGTGATCTACAACAGAAGCTTTTACTGCTTTCGAATTCCACTTTCTAGTCAGCTAGAACACAATGCGAACAGTATCAGGATGTCAAAGCTGCTGTGAAAGATGAATCGATGGTTTTATACAAAAACAGTGTGAGACGATCAGCAAAGGCGGTTGTCTGAAAAAGTAAATACTCGAAGTGCAATTAATAATCATCACTCTGCACCTGATTCAAAAGCTACCCGACGATGGAACGGCTGTAAGTCGTGTGGTAGCAAACATTCTCGATTGACTTGTCAATTTCGTAACGCCAAGTGCCACAGGTGTGGTAAAATCGGGCACATTCAATCCGTTTGCCATAGTTCAAAGTCTTCTTTTACACATTCCAGTTGTGACGACAGTAAATTGAATTCTGACTTTCAATCTCTTGTTCTTGCTGTGATTTCTACCAATTCTACTGACTCTACGCACCATATAACACAATTGTTTACTGTTGACGGTGGTCCCCAACATTCCTTCATCGTTGACACCGGTAGTATTGAATCTTTTATTTCTGTCGCTTGCGTGAAGCGGCTGAAACATTCTGTTATCTTGAAAGCTGCTAATATGTCTGTTAAGGGTATTGCTGGACATGCTTTACCTATTCGTGGCGAATGTGAATTTTCAATCACAGATGTGCAATCCGCAAATTATTTACGTTCATTTTTTGTTATTAATTCTAGTCCGTCTATTATCGGTCTTAAGTGTATAAAGATTTTGAAGCTTTCTCTTATATTGTATCTTGAATCCTCTGAGACTGAAAGTTCCGTCTCTGAGTCTGTTTCAGATTTGAATTCAGTTACTGAAGGAGTATCTGCAATCGACCCGGCGCAGACAAGAACTGAACGTTTGAAAAAGAAGCAATTTCACCACTACTGCATGGGATGCCATTTGAACTGCGGAGGATGTGGTGATTGTCACTAAACCTATTTTTCACTACTGTTGTTTATTATATTGTTGACTATAAGCTGTACAATTGTGCTCCAGAGACAAATTACCTGCTTTGCTTAGTTTGGTTGTTATCACTATTGCGTCTAAGCTAGCTCTGGGGTTGAGTTAATTTAACTACTTAATTTCTGTATCCCTAGAACCATCACAGTAGGGCGTAAGTTAATGGTTTGTGGTCGGTAAAAACACAAAATGCACGTCCTTCAACAAAGTGGCGGAAATGTTTAATGGTCAGCTGAATTGCCGATAGCTCACGGCTGAACGTACTGTAGCGAGTTTGTGCTGCCTGCAAATATTTGGACAAAAACGAGACAGGTTGCCACAAGAAGCATTTCAGTATACGAATGCATGCTACTGCATTCAAGAGAGGATAAAGTTGAAAAACAAAACTCAAAGTTGAATTACGAAAAGATCAGACAGACGATTCATCATTCAATACACCAGCAAATCCCAAGAAAAGAATAGGTAGAAGATCACAGACACCCAAGTTTCTGTAAGGGGGAGCAGATTAGTTGCCAAACGACCATGGTCTTGGTCGGTGCAATCATTAACAAAAACAGAACGGATATGCTGGTATGACCTACCTGAGCCTAGCGTACTCATTGTCTCTTCGCCGACGGTGCATTATGAGTACGTTGATGGCCAACTAATCCA
>JTDE01001542.1:61520-75359 GCA_014338405.1 Paragonimus skrjabini miyazakii | reverse complement strand
ATTTGTCTGTGTCAGGTCATCACCTGTCCATCTTGCGCCAATCGACCGCAGCGTCGGCAAAGAGTGTTCGGTGTGGCAAACGACTAGCTGGCATCCTTAGTACATGACCTAACCACCTAAGTCTGTGCAAATGTAGGGACTGAACGAAAGAACTCGTTTGACAATCAGTGCCAAACACCCGCTTCCTAACCTCCTCGTTGCTTATTCGTTGGTGCCACCCGATACGAGCGATTGAGCGCAGACATCGGTGGTCGAATACCTGGAGGCGGTTCACGTCCAAGAGAATAGACATCTACCGAAGCTGCCGAGGCTAGAGACTGCGTCACCAGACTTCAGTCACATCTGGTTTCTACCCTCAAACTTTGCGGCATAACTGTGTAACTCGGAACCACTCACTATCAAGAACACGAACTAGGTACAGCTTCACAGTGACCGGTTACAGTCAACATGTAACACTTCAAGTTCTTTGCGGTTTTTAAATTAGTGGAACATGTATAAACGGATGGGGGTGTTGATAAGTTACTGCTCATTATTGGTTCTTTTAAAGACCAGCTCTATAAGGCACTGCAATTTAGAAAGTATACAGTCTATTCATTAAACAAGTGCTTGAACAGTCCTCATAGAGACAGATAAACAAACTTACTTGAAGATTCATAGCCGCTTCCAAGTCTTCTTCATCTGGTGTTTTTGGTTTACACTTTCCACAACAGAAGTTAAAACAGCAGAAGCAACAGAAGCAGAAAAAGCACCCAGTAATAAGGAAAATGAAGAGAAACAATAGCTAAAAATTCGGGTGGTAAATATCCAATAATGAATGTCACCTACCTTGCACCATCGGTTTGACAGCACAAAGTATGTATTTACATTCTCTTCGCCGAACTGTTCTGCGACTGACAAACCCAAACTTCCGTATTTATCATAGATATTTCGTTTGATTGGGTCAGTAAGAGTTCGGTAAGCCCGATTGATTTCCTTGAACTAGACAATCGCGATTAGTGTGCTTTTTTCTATGAAACGAAACTCACAATATCCGCAGCAGATGGATTATCCGGGTTTTTATCTGGGTGAAAGCGCAATGCCAGCTATCGATAAACAGATTAGAGGAGGGGGAAAAAGAAAACCATATTTTTAGAACAAACTGTGAGCAACCGGTAAGCTGTTTTATCAGTTACGTGTTTTGCAGCAGAAAACATCGCAACACTACAAGGAAACGTAAACTGCGCAACATTGACAACGCTTAGTTTAACCTTTTGATGAGTTTCTAAATGACGGTACAGATATTAAAGCATTACAAGTTGAACATCGATCATAGCCCAGTAACGATGAAGATTCACTTTTGCAATGTACTCTTCAATAAAAAAATGTTTCCAGAAACCATCCGAGCAACAAGCTGACAATGAACGATTGAGTAGAGGAAACGTCAACATAATGTGAGCAACTATTTCACTGAAAAATATATAACAGTTCGAGCAAGGTTACCAACACATTTGAAGGTGCAATGCCTGCGTCCGATCGTTCGCATCAGGTGCTACCAACTTGTAAGCAACGGATAGATAAGAAGCGAGCATCTGGTAGTGATGCCAAGCGAGTTCATTTGTTCAGTCTTTCAGTTTGTACAAACGCGTCTCATGGCAAGCACCTATAACAGTGTTACACATTCACCAACACTCACCCTTCTCAAGCAAACCGGTCCGTCACATGTTTACGATTTTTAATGATCAATTTGACTTGCTCTAATTTCCACATATAAGTCGCACATAGCCTGTGTAATTGCAAAAGCCTGACAAGAACTGCCGAAAACAGCTGCCGGCACGATTAATTTTTTGTGGAAAAAAATTATGTACGTCCATCGAAATGACAATTTAGGTCTTTAACTTTTACATCACTAAGCCACACGTGACTCTTAAAAATCAACATCAACGACAGATTGTTGCTGATGATGGTGATTACACAGAAGTCCTGTGATGTCCGGTTGTATAAACCTACAGCGAAGCGGTCCACATGACAAGAATTCAAACTGATGACCATATGACTGGTAGTCGACGTCGGTACCGCTGCACAATCTCGAGCAGTCTGCGATAGTCCACCGCTATTTACGCAGGAAAGTAATGTATCACGTAACATATCCTTGATGATTTTTGCTCCCGATTCCAAAGTTCAACCAACAACCCACTTGCATCACCATCGACAGCAACACGTTAGCGGTTGACAGTGATGCGTAAGAGACATCGTTCACATGAATGAGTGGCCCTTGTTTAAATAAATACTTAAAATCAATGTGAATGTGATTCGTGAATAAACAATAGAGTGCCAAGCAGATATAAGAGGGTGCCTGCAAGACAATTTGGACGTGATTTTTACCGTCCTGCTTTATTAACTGTCTTAGCTTCACAAACAACTCGAACCTTTGGGT
Organism: Paragonimus skrjabini miyazakii; assembly: GCA_014338405.1. NCBI lineage: Eukaryota > Metazoa > Platyhelminthes > Trematoda > Plagiorchiida > Troglotrematidae > Paragonimus > Paragonimus skrjabini miyazakii. The sequence continues at coordinate 72,946 of JTDE01001542.1, read as the reverse complement.
CACCGTCAGCTCCTTCGAAGACCTCAGCCAGAAACCACGTGGGTCACGGGGCTTTCAGTCCATGATACAACGATTACCTACAATACCTAGCGTACTTACTTAATAAACGAATAACACAGCTCGTAGCACGTTACGAATGATCAGCAAACGTGCTAAAAAACAAATGTGTTATTTGTCCGTAATAAGTTCAGAAGTTATGACTTTGGACGGAACCTAGACCGGTGGTTTAGTCGGCTTACTGTTTCCACCTCAAAACCAAATGAATGTCATTCTGTGGTTGGTTGGCTTAAAACCGATTACACACAACAAAGCCCACGACTGTACCACGATCAGGAGAAGCTACATAACCGCCGGCTTAGACAACCGCATGCCTTACTACTCAATGATTTCTCATCATCAAGTGAGTCAGACACTCCAGTCAGAGACCCCAGGATGGGTCCCCTAGTTATGTATAATCTACCGATATTTGGGCTTGTGTGGGATTCCTCAAGTCAATACACTTCAGCGGCCTAAACAACCGAGAAGCATCAGAAGTCAGCATTGTATTGATTGATCAGACAATTCGGTTTCATCGTCTTTCTCCTCTCCTCCTAATTGAATCTCTCTTCGAGCTACAATAATTGGTAAACACTGGCGTATTTAATGTCCACGCGCTACAAAAATATACATCAGCAAGCCGCTTTGATATGCACTCTCTCGAGTCTGAAACTGCATACGCTGTGTCTCTCAAGCAAGTCTTCATTTCAGTTTGTCCTGGGATAATGCTATATATCAGCGGTTATTTCTCAGGCTCTCTGGTGATAATTAACCGGAATCTCGCGGCCAAGCTATATCAAGGTAGAACAGCGCCTACCCAGCTAGATCTCAATGACCGGATGCCTGTTTATCATCAAAATTAGCAGTTCGGTCAAAGTCAGCTGACAAAAACCAGAAGGACGTTGTTTACTAGCCACACATGCAATAGATCACCCGCCATCAAGAACGCTTTCCGCATTCTCCTCTTTGACCCTCTGGAACAAACTTTACATCCAGAAATCGCTGTGCTTGTTGGCGATATAAACGTACATCCCAGTCGTCTTCCTCCAGAGGAAAAGCGGCCACACAGTATTTTCGGTGTCCAGATGTGGGGCATTGATAATGACGGCCGGCTGTTACAAATATACACACCCCACGGACTATACCTATCGAGTTGCATATTTCGACACGAAAATACAATAATGCATCAGGTGGAGACTGTCATGTGCACTTCAACCATGAACACGAGCTGATCATATTGCAGTCAGCTATAGGCTGACCTATTCCATTAAAAATCTCATTTAAGAGTAACCACTTTGACTTAGATCATGTCACTGTTCGTACCCGCTTTGTTTTGTCTTTTGGTCGGTGATCATCTACTTGCAAACACAAAGTACTCAATTGAAACCTAGGTGACGAAGGAATACGAAACGCATATCTAGCAGCACCGACAGACAAGTTGCCTAAGGTATATCCGTGAAGCAATTCAAACTGGACAGAAATCTGAGTCGCCATGTGAACCCCTTGCAAAAAGGTCTGTTACAACAGAGCAGTGCAGATAAGACGAGTGAATTTCTGTCAATTTACCAGAGCTAACGAGCAAACATCGACCGACCCTGTGACCCCGAATGTGATAAAGACCGCTGTGAAGTGAAATGCAGACTTATGAAGAGCCTATGTGAGAACCACGGGGTTTACTTGGAATAGTTAGTAATGGGAACAGAAAGAGCGTTATATCAGAAGCAGCTAAGTACTTTCTCTCATATCTGTTATTGCAGTGGTCAACGGTAAGGTGTTAGTGAGTAAATTCTAAAAAAAATTCCGCTCAGGAACTTACGGTTTGCCGTGGTGATCTGACAGACGAGCTGAGCATGTTGATGAGCAGTCCAACAGGATGGTGAATTACGTGGTTGGTTATGATGTTCCCGACGATCTTCCGTCAAAAACCAAAGTGGACTTGCATTTTAAGTTATTAAAATGCAACAGAACCCCAGGTCCCGACTATCTCTCACCTGCTCTTTCCAAAGATAATGGTGAGAGATTATTGTCTAAACTTTCTACACACCTCCGTTTTGCATGAGAGACTGAAGAGGTGCCTCACTTTTGGTGCATATCAACATTCACGTCCATTTTAAAAATAGGTACCGAAATATCATGTGACAACCAAGAAGGTAGTAACATTGATTATATCGAATCCACGATGCTCACCGGTTACACAATGTGTCCGCTTCTGAAACACAGGGAACCAGATAAGAGGAAAACACGCAGGTTCCCGACCTGGGTACGTGTGCATGGACCATCGCTTCACATTGCGACAGACACTGGAGTATCGGTACTTCTTTTTCAGTCAACGGTCGTGGTAGTTTTGACGCCAAAGGTCACTGTTAATTTGGTTGCCCGACCTGCTCTCCGCGTAATTCCCCATTACAAAAGAGCTCAAGTGAAGTAGGTCAACTTATCGAATTCGTTGTGTGCCCAGTCCGAGTGCAAAGTGCGTAGTTATAGGAAGCCTGTTTGTACATTATTCACTTCCAGTGGAGCACGATAGAGCCGTCTGATCCCACATTTTAATTCAGAAATGGGCAATAATTCGGAACCAGCATTATGAGCTTTCGAGAATCACGGAGTGGAGCTTCCAGGTAGTAAGCTGATTGATTCCAGTTGTGCGGACGACAGTGACTAACACAGATTTTTTGCAGAGAACAAGCAGTTGATGCTGAACCAAGTAAATGATACGGCTGATCTGTATAGTGTACATCCTACACATTCAAAACATAGTGTTGTTAAGGGCATTAGACTTACCTTTGTTACCGTAAGCAGACTGTCGATTGTTACACATACCTGGGCAGTGTCCACTGACCAGTTTGCTACATTGCTGACGAGGCGTTCCAGAAGAAGGTGGGGGCGATTGATGCATTCGCTAACTTCTCGTTACTTGTGACGTCGTAGACTTCCGGCTGTTGATTAAAATAGGGACTTACAACGCATGTGCGCGCTCAACTTCTCCCCAAGGATCAGAGACCCAGTCCACTTGTGTGGGGAATATACCTATACACTCAGTATTCGATCACCACTGTATTCGCCAGTTAGTCAACATCAAACAGGCTGACTGCATGAGCAACAGGACAATCCGTCGACGCACATTTGGGAAGTGTGTGACTGGCAATCAAGACCGTGAAAATGCACAGTCATTGACTGATTCACGCACTCTGTATTCCGACGATGCGTCAGTCGCATTGCGCAGTTTAGTATGGCTGTTGATGGTTGAAAGGAATCACGAGGCGTTTCCAAAAAAGGTAACAGGCATCTGCTAAAACCATACAGCAGTTGGGTTAACTGACACCATAACTATGGCAAGGCAATTCACCATACTCAAGTGACTCAGTGCAACCAAAAAAAACAGACGTGGAAGATAAGGAGGGTTTCCGTCGTAAGGATTACACTTTTATTACACAACGCTGCACGTCCGACTGACCAACAATCACCGTAATTCAGCACAACGGGTTTTGTGGCTAGGTAAGCTGAAGTACATAGGTAGGGTTACTGAAATGTACGGTTGTGCAACTAACCAGACAAACATACTTCAAGCGTCCTACCATCGTCTATCAGCTCAGGGCAAGGTCTACCTGAGGCTGACAAACACACTCCGCAAAAAAATCGGCATTCGTCAACGCTGCCCAATTCCCCATTCCCATTCAGTTAAATTACGGACAAAATAAAAATAAACTATCTATGGTGGGAAAACGATTGACCCGAACTATGCAGACAACAAGGTTTTGTTACTTGACAAGTTCCTTAACCACACCAGATAATATATTGTTTCGTCTCATCCTTTTATATGAGCTTTGCTGCTTATGTATAAAAGGCACAGCTTCAACATGCTGTGGCATGGTAACTAGCGAGTTGGGTAATAAAGATTGTGCTTTACTGGACGCCTTTTCGCTACAATATGTTTTAGACTGCATAATGACATCTTGGAAGTAAGTGGCCAGTTTGTTTACTCTGAAAGGTGTACCACTAAGCCCAGAGTAGTTTCCTTCAAGGTTAGGCACATTTCGCTAGAAAAACGTATCAAGCAAGAGCAAACTGATCGTCGATAAGTTACGACATCTTCGGTTGTAAAACACTCTCACCAAAACTTAGGGTAACAGCTCTAAGACCACACAGAAACTTCTATATTGGGGTTATAAAGACTGGCCACTAAAGGATGGGGCTATAAACTGTGTTGGGCTCGTTGCTCATCAGTGTTTGCGTTCAACATCATCATCATCCTCATAACAGCCATGAGCCTGACCAAGAGGTACTGTGCCTCGGGCCGCCACTTACCTCAACAGTGACGTGGAATATCCTAGAAGAAAACGTTACGAAGAAGATTGAAAATTATTAAAACAAGACTAAGTGGAAGAACTAGAAATGGTATGGATACAGGTCCGCCATTGACTGCGACACATAGCCATCTCGGATAGCGTCTCTAACCAGCGATTTGAGTGATCACGAGGACCCCAGCCAGGCAGGCGACACCTACCCACTTTGCTCAATGGAGCAGTCAAGGTCTTCATATTTTGTGACCACGTTGCTGCTTGACCACCACGCGGTTTTACCCAACTGTTGGTGGACTCAGTATATAATGCCTGGTACGGCAAACGATCAGATGACATACGAAGCACGTGACCCAACCATCGCAAGCTGTGTACCGTGATTAATTGACCAATTGATCGCGCATCCCGAGTGTTCCGGAATACGCGCCGGCGAACTGCCATATTGCTCACCCAATCAGTTCACTTAATATGGGCCAATTGGCGGAGACAACGATGATCAAACACAGCAAGCCTGTTAATATCTTCTTCGTGAACAGGCCACGTTTCCGAACCATAAAGCAAAATGAAACGTACACAGGCATTATATACCCTTCCTTTCAGCGACAACCGGATATTTTTTCGACGCCAAAGATGACGCAGTTTGGAAAAGGCAACTAGTGCCTTTGTTATCCTCGCTGACATTTCATCAGCAATATTACAGGCTGACGAGATAGTGCTACCCAAATATGTGAAACTGTTCACAGTCTCAAGCGGATTACCTGCAATGAAGAAAGTAGGAGTTGAAGTGCCTCAGTCTTGAAGCAACACTGCACTTTGGAGGTGCAAAACGCATTCCATATAAGCCAACTCGGTCGCTCACCTTGTCCAGCACGGTCTGCATGTTTTCGGCAGAGGGGCTAAGTAAGACAATGTCGTCCGCATACTCCAGATCGGTCAATATATCCCCAGGAAGAAAATTAATACCAAGCCCACTGGATTCCCGAGGCGCACCCTCCAGATTGTCGTTCACGACAAAATTGAACGGGAAGGGGGAAATCGGACACCCCTGACGAATACCACTAGAAGTGATGAACGCCCGAGAACGTTGTCCATAAACTCTCACCCTGCTTGCAGAGTGAGCATACAGTGATCTCAACAGATTCACGTATTTATCTGGTACTCCCTTGTGGAGAAGGCAGTTCCAGAGAACGTTACGAGCAATTGAATCGAAAGCAGCCTTTAGATCCAAAAAGACCACGACTGTCGGCCGTCTGTAACAGTGCCGATGTTCCAAGATCCGTCGCAAGGTAAAAATATGGTCAACGCATCCTCGACCGAATCGGAATCCTGACTTTTCTTCGCGTATCTGATTTTCTCTGGACTAAGTGAGACGACGTAAAATGAGACCAGTAAGCAATTCGGACTCAATAAACACCAGTGATGCCTACGTGGTTGTCACATTGACTTCGGGCCTCCTTTTTGAAAACGGGAATGACTGTTGATAAGCACCAATCATGAGGAACCTCTTCAGTCTCCCAGATCACCTGGAGGAGTTTTGTCAGTTCTGATATCAACCTCTCCCCATCATCATCATCATCATCAACAACAACAACAACAACAACATCACAACAGCCATGAGCCTGACCAAGAGGTACTGTGCCTCGGGCCGCCACTTACCTCAACAGTGACGTGGAATATCCTAGAAGAAAACGTTACGAAGAAGATTGAAAATTATTAAAACAAGACTAAGTGGAAGAACTAGAAATGGTATGGATACAGGTCCGCCATTGACTGCGACACATAGCCATCTCGGATAGCGTCTCTAACCAGCGATTTGAGTGATCACGAGGACCCCAGCCAGGCAGGCGACACCTACCCACTTTGCTCAATGGAGCAGTCAAGGTCTTCATATTTTGTGACCACGTTGCTGCTTGACCACCACGCGGTTTTACCCAACTGTTGGTGGACTCAGTATATAATGCCTGGTACGGCAAACGATCAGATGACATACGAAGCACGTGACCCAACCATCGCAAGCTGTGTACCGTGATTAATTGACCAATTGATCGTGCATCCCGAGTGTTCCGGAATACGCGCCGGCGAACTGCCACATTGCTCCAGGACCACTTCTGCTTCCGATGGAGGACCGTCTGGAATGCAATAACTGACCAATCGGGTCCCATTGTCCACATGATCTGGTTAAGGCCAACTGAACTGTTCTTCAAAATGTTCGGCCCACCTGTCAAGTCGGCGCGATTGATTGGTGATAAGTGAACCATCTTTTTCACATATGGTCTCACTTATATCGACTCGAAAGCCAGTACAACCACGGATCAGGGGAGAAAGCCTTCTGCTATTTCCAGATAAAAAGGCTCTTTCCATCTCTTTCGATTGCTCGACCAGGTATTGCTCACGGTCTTTGCGCAAACTTTTCGTCAGCTTGCGTTTAAGTTCTTGACGGTCGTCATTATATTCAGAACCAGGTGGGGTCGAGCGACGCTCGTTCATGAGGTTTATCGACGTGACGAAAATCCAGTTCTGTCGAAACTGAACAGCTGCTGCGGAATATACCTGTTCACAGCATGTTTTTATAGCTTCGGCGATTTGTTCCCAGTGTTCATTTGGATCCTTCATCTGACTCGGTTTGCGTTCAGCCGGAGGCAACCATTAATACCAGTGAGTAAGTACTGCAAACGGCAACAGATAGGTTATCAGCTCCAAACAGCTGTTCACCAACCCACATGCCGGAACACAACAACCTTATATCCAGGTTGGCAACCCATAGCCCACCACACCGTATACTCTTTGTCAAGCTCCCAGAACACTAGTGTATGATAAAAAATGGTCAGCTGGAGACTTGGAAGAAGCCACTAAGCTGGGAACTGCCCGATTTGTTTGACCTCCTGGCCGATAACTTAATGGCCCATGCGGCTATTGAGATGCAGCAGATAACTGGGTTCAATGCAGTTAATCCTATAATTGATTGACTGAATTTTCTGGGAATAAGGGCAAGTAACCAGATGGAGCAGTACAAGGTGCAGAGAAGCCATTTTTCAGATGCCGTTCTACCCTCACTCGCAACCTCGGACGGTTGTTTGCAGGATGTGAACACTTTTATGATGACTGTTTTAGCTTATGCGTACAGACACCTGGATATAGACCTAACCCTTCTTCTTATATCTATAACCTAGAACTTTATTCATGTGGTGTACTGCAGTCGAACACAGCGTGGATCATTGACGCACTACTGTTGGTAAGAATGTTGATCTCATCATTCCAGTGGCCAGTTTGTTCGCCTATGTTGCCACATACTAAACGCCTTCTACTTAAAGGGGGACCTCTCAAACAGTGCACGATGTGACGGGCGATAAATTAGCATTCTTACTGTAAGACTTGAACAATTAAGCCTGCAAACTTTCCGGGTTCCGATGAGTGAGTTTGACCCATCATTAAAAGCAAGGATCCGTCTGTCAACTATCTCACTGCTTAACTGGCGATGTTAATCGATGTGCACAACTAAACACAAATGTCAGTGATCACAAAACGATACGCCCCATACCTTGTCCTTGGCGGCGGCGCCCCATAGTCCCAGTCGTAGTTTTCTAACAGTGATTTCAAAAATGAATGTACGTGAAACCTCGTCTTGATACCAGAGAAATAGGCAAGCGAAAACTGCTTTGATCGTATAAATGTAAGTTCCGATTTTGCCTTCTACAATCCGGTGGTTTCTCAGGTAAACAAAACGGTCAACGACCTTAAAAGTTTCACTGTACAGTCCAAATCTTAGCACAAAACTTTAAACGCTGAAACTGTAAAGAGTCTTATGAAGGCTTGGATGAACGTAGTTGCTAACAACACCATGTCTGCATTATGTCAGCGCGACAGACTAATCCATTACTTCGCTTGTGACAAATCTAATAAGCATGGGAAAAACATGCAAGTTTGATGGACAATTCCACTAGATCTTTAACTGAGATTGCAAATTAGAGCAGATCCCTGGAAGTATGTTCGCACACACCCGTATCTAGGGAATTCAAAAACATGTACTACTTCGATCCGGAGATAAAGTTACTTTTGGTTGACAGTACATGTGGCTTTGTACCAGAAACTAAGGAGTAAAAAATTTAATCCACACAGCTTCACATGGTATGGAAACTCGCCGGATATACTTTCTGCTTCCTGGGCTGCAGTGACGATTGAATACAAATAATGCCATAATTCAACTTATATCCTGAGTTGGGCTAGCCCTCCTGTGGTTTTAGCGGATTTCTCCACCGATTTTCTGGGAGACGAGGATTCTAACAAACACAATCCAGTTAAGGGGAAAATAACTTAGCTATGCCCAGTCATCCTCACTGAACAGTGAGATCATAAAATGGTCTGTGCCAACAGCCTTTAGGAGACATATGGCCGTAATGCAGTCGAGGACACTGGTTAAGGTAGATGGTTCTAGGCTAACAGAATATAGTATAACCCCAAAGGACGCAAAAGTAACGAAATTGAAGCAACAGGCCAGCTAAGCTTCCGCTTAAACTGTTCAGTTCAAACAGTTAACCCTTCGGATTTATTACAAGTAGACATGCCATCTAGCTGTTTAGAGCTTTTATCCACAGGCGGCATTCGAGATCCGGCAGAACGGATATTGTGAAATAACTTTTTGGTGTTCTTCGACGAACAGACGGTCTCCGTACTATTAGTCGAGCATCTTGGTTAGTGACTCAGCTTGTCTGAGATTTTTAGGGCCAAACAAGGTGACAAATGGAGGTGTACACCTGAACAATAAATACCTACATTTAACTAAACAGTGGACTTCATGAAATTAGTGGCAAAAGAAATGCCATATACACAGAAATCGGGAAGGCTGTAATCTAAATTACAAAACAAACAAGGAGACATCAATTCTGAGCAAACTCAGTTTTAGAGAAAAATTCGGAAAACTGACAACTGTCTTAACTCAACGTGATTACTGAGTTACCGGAAGCACCATCAATAAGACTTACAGAAGACTTTCAGACGTGATAGGTAGTACACATTTGAGAGAGGTCTCTAATGGATCCTGGACCAGCTCTGGACGCAAATGACGGGGCGGTTAGTGTGAATAAAACGTTCACTGGCTCAACCACCGCTAGGTCATTTATGAGGAACGAAACTGTCCGCCGAGTCAACTGGTGAATGCCGGTGGCTTGAAGATCTGCATCTAACGGAAACAGGACACCGACAAAAGCGTTCATGTGTTACAGATGGCTTGGCGGGCTTTCAGAATGATGACAGATGATGTATTCCGCAAGCTGTTTACTGCGTGTGAGGCAGCACCTCAAATGCAGTGATCAGTGGAACCCGTTATGTTAAGTGCGCGATTAAGTAGAATTAGAATGTGTAAAGCGTGCTGCCCTCTGTTTGACGCATGATTTGTAAAGTCCATCATATTCACAGAATTCAGAAAGATTAAGCGCACATTTAAAGTTTTCTCCACGATCACTAGTAAGCTGACCATCAGCTGCCGTACATTAGTTTGCCAATCTGGCCCTGACTTCTCTGGGCATTTTACGCCGGTATAACCACACGTTCTCCGTCCGTATTCGCTTAAGTCGAAAAGGCCTCGACCGAATCACGTGAGGGCGAAAGTGAGACTTCCCTTGTGAGTCATCGGTCATTGGAGTTCATTCCAAAAACATTTAGCGCTTGCACAAACTGTCGGAAATTTTTGGTGTAAGCCCGGCGCCCTAAGATTGCAATCCACTCTTGCCTCACAAACCTAATAGTCACCATCTCCTAAGCTGTTGTTTTTTCTTGAGATATGTCCCTCTGCTTGCTTTCATTACTGGATCTAGCTAATCACTTCTAATTCAATCAGCCTACCTCAAGGTTCCTATCACATTGTGTGTCATGTATCTGGTTCCCCGAGGACCGATATGTTGGTCACGTGAGCATCATTCGGCTGGCCCCAGATGAAGTCAGGAGTACCTGTGTTGACCTCCATTTGTCTGACTGTATCCTGCTCCTGCTTCGGTTTCTACATGTATCCACGGAAACAATCGTGGAAGAAATTCCATGTGTTCTGATTTTATCCAAACCTGAACCTAATTAGTGCTCATAACATTCTGTCCGTTTCAACAAGAAACAATGGGATCACTTTGAAAAATCAACTTCATTTGCAGAATAGTGGTCTGTGTAATCAATTCAGAATAGATTAGGTATCCATACACTATCTGAAACGATGATTATTGTGGAACAGTTCCATTCTTCTTGCGTTTGTTTATGCAGTTGTCAACCACGTGCACCGATCAACGACCGTGTGGCACTTCAAGGAATCCCGGCTACATCTGTCGTTCCGCTAGCTTGTTCTGCATGCGTTCTCCTACGTATGTTTGTGGTAGAACGTTCGACATGACCAAGGTACCATCCCATTTAGCCGCGTAATTCACTGAGGGCGGCACACACGCACGTTGTGAACGGACTAAGTTCGATGTTCTATTTTTTGAGATCATTCCTTTGAAGAATTCGTTGGGTCGAAAACATTTCAACTGGCGCAGCCTGGAATGCACTGGAACGGCCGTTAGCTTAACTCGCAGTTCTTCACTGTGTCCGTTGGTCGTAGACTACGCTGGAAAAGGATACTTTCCACAATCCAAAATATTACTGGAAGTACATGACTTCCCTAGACCTTATCGGGTCTAGCTAGGCTTGCAATTTTTGAAAACAATCGGGATGGTCTTATGGAAAAGCGCCACAAACTTTGAAAGGTCGAGGACCAAGTTACTTCACTAAAATATGGGTGCATACGGGAAAACGACGTTCTAGCACAGAGGAAATGCGTTAAGTACTACACAAATACAATCAAACAGTGTGCCTGAGACCACGGATTCAGATTCACGGTGCGGATGTGAATCATATAGCCAACAATGCAATGCACGGGGTCTCTTCAAGGGATCTGTTTAATCAGAGACCATGGGTAATACTATAGATGGTTGGCAATAAATGATTACTTCCAACGTCGCATTCTTCACAGAGAACCCTAGGAAAAAAACTAATGACCGGGATTATATGCCATTTAATTATAAAACTATCTGATGCTTCAATTAGCCGGTAAAAATAAAAGACCAAAGTATTTAT
>JTDE01001542.1:25676-37105 GCA_014338405.1 Paragonimus skrjabini miyazakii | reverse complement strand
GTGTGTATCTGGTGATAGCCACGTTTCGAGTAAGCCAGGGATCTTAGGCTGCCGGTCATGAACTACAGCGCGTACCTCTTACATCTTACCCCTCAGGTTACGCACACTGCCGGGAACTACCTGAAGGAGGCTAAAACACCAATTCCGGGATCCTGAGCCAGCAACACCCAATTTAAGAGGACAGAAAAAGATTACCAGCTAAAACCCACAAACCGATAAACTCGATTCCACGTTCGCCCGCCACACGTCGTAACCTCAAACACTGAAGTGCCTTATTACCTTCGGGACGATCGACAAGAGGCAGGTCTTTGTGACCACCTATCTCAGATCTTTTGAATTTGAACGCAAAGTACAAGGGAGCGTTCTCCAGTGATAGACAGTACTACTCTCAGTGGCCTGGGTTGTGAATATGGAGGGCCCTCCGAAATGATGCTCAGGTGCGCAAGCTTGAGAAGTGTGACACCTGGAAACAGTGGGAGCAAAGCTTTGTTACGCAAACTTCGAGCAAATTGAAGTCGGCCATCATGCTATCCATGAGGAGTTTTTCTACAGATTCCTTCACATTTAAAAAGATGGAGCTGTAAACCATAAAAGAATCTTCGCGTCGCGCACAGTTTCCGTGATCGCCACGGTACTGCAATTTTGGGATACCTCCTTTGGCTGCAATCCGAATTTATCTGGTGTGCGTCCTTCCTGCATATTTATGGGAAGTGGGGTAGCGACCTCCAACATCCGTGTGATATCCACCAGAACGTCGGAATTGTCAGGCATAACGCACTCGAACTCCCCCTTTCGTCTTCCTCCATTTGCTTTGCGAGTTGAATTTTCCGAAGGATCCCTTTCACTTATTGGTGACGGCTGCCTGCTGTTCACATAGTTGATCAATTCACCGTCACCGACTGAGATTACCATTGAACTAGCAACGGCTGTGGTGCAGCACGGTATACGCGTAACGGTGGTATCGGCGGAAGCGTCACTTAAGACACTGTGAATTAATCGCAGTTGTGGCACTTGGTGACCTGACTTCAGGTGACAAGACATCTACGTTCGGGACGAATGAGTCATTGCCCATAGTATCAAACCCCGACCCTGAAGTGGGTGGACTGGTAGGTGTGACTTCAGAACGCGCATCGGTGGAATTTCCTGAATCGACATCTGTCAAACGCTCAGTCTTGCGCTCAATCGTGTACAACCGAACTCCTAATCGATCGGGCTCACCTAGCCGAGAAGAGTATTCGGAACTCCGTAAATTCGCAATGAGACGAAGCTGTCACCTTATTCCAAGCGGTTTGGTCTCTGCACCGAGAAGCTGGCCTCTCAGCGGACTATTACGATCCATGCTGAGCACGGAACAAAGTGGGCAGGTTGAGATGAGGATGGGGCGACCTGAGGATTCTATAGGCTTTCCGGTATGATGTGATCACTAGATCCAAGACTTTTAGTTGCATATTGTACTTATGTTAAAATGATAGTTTGTATGTCGTAAGCTGTACGATGGCCTGCTAGCACATCACATAACTGTGTAGCGCCAATGGGAAAACCACATGATTCTGCAGATTAACCGTTTGTATAACCGTTAGTTTCTTTTTATATCCCGTATACCTTTTCGACTAGTGTTTATCCTTTGATTGTATTATAATTACGTTCTAAATTTGTATCCATCCGTAGGTTTCGGTGAATGCACTAGCCATACGTTTCACTCCAAGATCGCGACTTCATGAAATTAGAAGTCATGCTTATGACGCGACGGATTACTTCAGAGCTAACCTGCTTCATCTTGTGAATCCAGTGTTCTCACCCGACGTCATTGAAAAAGTGGATGATGTTCCGACATTACCAAGTCTACAAAGTCTTACAAGCAAATCAAGTTATCAACAATTAAGCCCGTTGGTTTGTTCTACTGCCGAGGCATTACTCGTCTTCCAGGTGCGACAGAGCTGGGTCATCGTAAACCATCGCAGCTGCATCGCCATTTGCAACGGTTGTCAGGCCCGGTACATTCAGAGGCCGTCCTGAAAAGCTGTAGCTTCAAGAGTTGCATAGGTACATGCGAGTTTTCCTTTGCGCTAGCCTGCTAGCTACCACGGCACAGTATAACAGTGTGGTTGGTCGCGTCCCGACAATATACGGTGCCCACTTCTATCAACTCGCTTCTAGTAGTCAGGGCAGGATCGCCAATCTGGCCCTCCAAATAGATAATCTAACTGAGCAGCTTTGCATCTGAACGACAAAGGGCTCAAAGTCACATTCGATCACGACAACTGAAAGATACAACAGTCGCTCATGGTTGCATGTACTTCGTCTACCGCAACCAGTTGTTAATCCCGACTACAGTCGGTATCCCCGGAAACTTAGCAAACAAGTCTAAAAAGATCGACAATCTTGCGGTGTTGGTCCACAGATCAAACTTTACGAATACTGACTTACAAATCGTGATTATTGGTATCGGTCTTCTCCCGCAATTTGGCTCTCCGGTAGACCCCGGACGACGTCGTCTGGTAGACTGTCCCCGGGATTTCGTCTGATAAGTTTTCAATTCATCCTGCGTATCAACAATATGATTTCTTTAGATTTCCTGGCCGACAAGTCCCTGAATGTTTTTCTCGTTTTAATTCCTGCCTGCCGACACGAGTTTCACGCGACTACACAAAACTGGGGCTGGCCAGCAAATATTCGTCGTATTTCGCAGAGTGACGTCAGATAAATTGAAAATAGTTTGCACCGGGTCAGATCTCATAATTGAGCCAAGAATCATTCTATCCTCTAGAAAGCCTTGTTCTCCACCACTTTATATGCGGCCTAGAATTTCAGGAGTCTGATGTCCATGTGGAAACGCTTGCTCCCCCGATAGCTCCACGGCAACTGAATGAATCACTATTTCACATATTCAGGACGTCACGAGTGAATTTCTTGGCACCCGCATGCTTTCGAAAATTGATCTTCCACCACCAGACCCAAGATAGTGGCGCATATATCACTAAGAGAGCCTTCATTATGCCAACAAACACCAAACGTTCGCGGCGTGAGTAACCATTCTTGTCCTGGTCTACTGGCGTGACGGCTCACACTTGACCTTGCTGTTCCTGTTGAGGAACCATTGAATTTACCGGACAAGACTACCGCCTCGAACGATTGAGGTTTACCTTTTGCAATTATTGATGCATTCCTTTAATAGTACCGTATAAATTGTCGGATCCAATCTTGTTTTCATTTTAATGATCCGTTTATGGGTTGCGTGTGACTCAACGATCGGACGTTAATTGCTTCAGTAACCACTGAATGAAGTTTACTAGCTAAATTATTGAAAATAGGTTCAGTGGTAAAGTAGCAGCTTGTGCTTCGTGTTTGACAAATATCGGGTGTCAAGTTGAACATCACCCACAACTGATCACAGCTGTCGCATTCCCATAGACTGTCCAGTCTGCCCCTTACAAAAAGAAGCACTAGACTCGAGTTTCGCTCTCACTAGAGCTCGACAGTAGCATTACTGACGAGCTCTAATGAGAGCGGAACTCGGGTCTAGTGCTTCTTTTCGAAAGTGGTCGACTGGAAAGTCTATGGGAATGCGAAAGCTGCGGTAAATTGTAGGTGATGTTCAATCTATATGAAAATCAAAATCACCTACTACTCATCTGTAATCAAATGCCGCTCAACAAATCAATGATTTTTGTGAGTTCAACTTGGAGAGAAGTCCTAGTCGAAGGGTCATCGATTGGAAGTAACAGACAGTAACTGTGTCACCTATCGAGATGATCGGGCAACCTGATCATTACTTACAAGCGAAAGTGGTTGAGCGTTCACTTATGATAATTCGTTCGTGCCTAATGTGAAGTCAATGACACAGTGGTAAACACGGTTGCCTCATCAACAGCGTGTCCGTGGTTCAAGTCCCAGTAGTGGCGAGGATTTGCACTACTGACGAGCCCTAATGAGAGCGAAACTTGAGTCTAGTGCTTCTTTTCGAAAAGGGCCGACTGGAAAGTCTATGGGAATGCGACAGCTGCGATCAGTTGTGGGTGATGTTCAGCATGAAATTAACCAAAACCCCGACTACTCATCAGTAATCGAAACATCTGGTGTTTGATAGAAAATTGGCGATCACGTTCTCTGTCTTCATTTACTCCCATCCCGTTGATCATTCTTTTATTACATTCGAAAAATTCTTGGTAGTGATTGCAAGTACTGACATGATCGTTTGAATTGAACACGCGGCAAATCATTCCCCTCACGAACGCCTATCTCTATGTTTTACTAACGTCTGGTATCGTTTGCTTGTCGAAGCTTGTTCTCGCGTTGCTTTGTCACCCCCACTTCCCACTTCTGTACCTGTGTTTAGTTGTGCCCTGGTTTCATGTGCGCTTTATCGCTCGTCCGTTAAGTAACTGATGTATTTGATCAAGTTCATGGGAATCGTTCGTCTAAGAACATGTACATTCCGTGGGTTCAACATCGAGGGTATCGGACTTTTATTCATTCAATATTATATTGAATTTTTGTACCTTAGCACCTTGGTGATAAAAAAACTCGCTTTTTTAAATCCAGATCGGTTGGTCAGCGTTTTTGGAATTTATAGTCGCTCGCTGTATTAGGGACACGGCTATTCTGAGTCCAGTCTACGGACAAACGTTGCGAATAGATGGACAGTAGCTTGAAGAACCACTAGATCCCCGGGGTTAACGCTCCGGGTTCAAATTGCTGTCCAGCAAACTAAATTTTTCAAATATTATTTTGAAGGACCAGCGGAATTATTGGTCGGCGATTAAATTAGAAGACGTAACCTTTGAAGGATTGCATAATTCTCATACTTTTACACGGCACATAACCGTAAGTACAACGGGTCACGCCCGCGACAGTTGTATAACATGAACCTCAGACCCATCAAATTAACATCAGAAAGGAGAGCAGTGCACTTCTTGAAAGCTCGCAATGTAAACGGTATCACTATAACCTAGTTGACTGTTTTGAATTTTCGGCTCAAGAAAGTAGGTTTACGTTGTTTTTAAGGAGGAAGCTCCTCGTTGAGACGGATGAGAGTGGAGACTTCTGCGTACCTAGCTGGACCATATACGCATGAAGTAAAATTGTGTGTTGTTCACACAATGTTTTCTCAACCACCACTAATCGCCCAGAGTGTGCCCATCAAAAAATGAAGCGGTAGTGTTTTATAAAGAGTACAGATAGACGGCTGATGGAAAACGAATGTGTAGCCATGGCCACAAACGCGTGAGAATATAAACGTAATGTCTAGCGATAATTACAAAATGCATGGCTGATAGAGGACATTGTGGCGGTCTTCGTAGAAACGATAAAAGACACAGGAGCTAATGCACTCAACAACACAGAAAAAGCGCAGAGGACTTCCCTCATCTGAAGGTGAGATCATAGGTTTACGCCACTCTCATGAAGGCTGCTAAACTGCAGAAAACGATTCACTGTTGGCTCGTCTCGTCTAGGTTGAGGCGGGTTCATCTATATGCACAGCTCTACGTGGAAACCAAAAACGCTGAATGAAGCATGGTCAACATACCACTTGCGCGTATATCAAAGTGTAATCTTAACATCTACTTTACCAAGTGGTCTACAGAAGCTACTTGTCTCCACCGTACAATTTCCATAAAATCCTGTGACACAGTGAGTTCCAAGTTAACATAAGGGAAAATAATATAAATCGAGTACCTGGAATCAGCTACAAGTAAGATTGACCGGTCCAAACCGCAGCATCATGCACTTTTAACCCTTTATTCTAGGTCGGTCCTTGAACCAAATCCAGAGTTTATGGGGCCCGCCGTGTACAGCTTTCGGCGATTCAGCTGCGTTTAACGTCCCCGAGGTTTGAGATCGTTTGGTAACATGAGTGATAGCTTATCCAGCGTCTTAGGAGCTTCCTAAATACTCTGCAAGAACAGAACACCTTCTCCTCCAAAGCTCCACTCAGGGCAGCCCTTAAGTTGGAGGAGGAGAAACCAACGTGTGGATATTATTCCGTCAAAATTGCAGGGACACAAAGGTGAACCCTTCTAGATGATTCTGGCAACTAATTCTCCGAACTATGCTTGTTCAAATGGGGCAGATGAAAACTTCACGCCTACCTTCGAAAGTGTCATAACGCTATCCAATACAACTACTACGTGAGAACTCCATCAGTAGACTTATAAATTTTGGCGCAATGTCAGACTATAACTCACATGGTGACGTGCGAAGAGTCGCTTCAGATTTTGAATCAACGTGCATAGTGTGGAATCTGCTGAATTTGTTTTTAAAAGTGGCAACTGATTTCGACCTTCCAGTGGAGTGGTACCGAACAACTGCGGTTTTTTATGTACTGGATACCTGATTGACTTGATGGTTAAGAGCGCAACATGCATGCAAACGAAGTGTTATATGTCACCTGACAGGCAGGACGCATCGTTTGTTACTAATATATCTGTTTCTTAGACTGCATAAGACCCGAATTTAGTTATTAATGGAGTATCTACAGCTGACCCGGTACAGACAAGAATCTCTGAGCGTATGAAGTACCCAGCCTCGCCACTAAAAAGGTAGATTTTCATCTAACCCGCGGCTGGTGTATTAATTTTAACTTGTAAGGGAATGTCGCACCATTGTCATTTACCTTTATGCAAAAGCACGTCGTATATACTAACGATTGAATTACAGTTGGGGGCAAACGGGTTCTGCGCTTCACCACAGTACAGCTGATTACCATCACCTACTTCAGATTATTGAAGCTGTACCGATAAGCCCAGCCGACCAGGTCTCCAGTGCACGACGACATTGGCGGGGAATCGAGTTGCTGCTACAAATACTGATAGGCAGAACGCACTGAGCTTTATGGCTTGGTAACGAATATTAGAGTTGAACCTAACGTCTCTGTATAAGCAGATATACTCGGACGCCATCACTACAGCGTCCGCCGTTCATTTTCAGCACAACGTTCCATATGGTCTGAGAAATAATGGTTCCACTCCACCATCCCTGCTAGTTTGGAAAAATATGCAAGCTGACTTCTTTATTGTAAAGCAGTCTCGTAGTTGGAATGGGCTTCCAAATGAAATCAGAGCCAGTACCAAACTGAGGTGTTTTGAAAAAGGCCTGGTTAGCTATCTTACATCATCAAACACAATGCCTATCTTCAAAATCTGCGCATCTTTTGAGGACTTTTTCAATGTGGCGCGGAAAACATTTAGCCGTCAGCTACATATAACGTACATACCCGTCCTCACCGTCAGGCCCCCGATGAAACAGCCTGCCTGAAACAGATTACTGTCTCCGCTGTTTGCTCACACCCCATCTAGCATTTGATTCATTGCTTAACAACGGAACCGTTGAAAACTCAGTGTCATTTCATTCATGTGCGTCACTGCGCACGCGTTTCTCAGAATGTTGGACAACATAAAATTGAGTCTTATGGCGAATTTAGTAGAATAAACTTACACAGAGTTGTACTTAGAAAAAAGACAGAAATAAAGAAAACAACACTGTTACTCACATATACACTTTCCTCACATATTACATATATGCCAAAGCATAATAACCTGTTGACACTTGTAAGCCAGCAGGCTATAACTAGTGGCAGTCGGTAGTGACGGTTTATCTGACTGGCAAACAAAAACTCCCCACAGAAAATTGTTGAAAAATACTTCTGCCGTTTACCTCATGTAACCGCATTAAAACCCCAATTCACATCTTGTGCTCTCTTTCCTTCCTGAAGCCCTCCTGATTAACCATCTAGTAATCATTGTGTGCAATGAACTATAGAATGTAGCTTAAACACTGACTGTATGAAGGACAACTGACGTCAAAATGTCGTACGGAGTTTTGATTGTCACGTGATAATCATTCTGGAAGTAGCTGCAGGCTAACAGATTATTGCGGAATACCATAACAGATGCTTGCCAATATTATATACTTTATTGAAAAAACAAAAATACTAACATCGTAAAGTTTTTGTCAAGAAAATATACTTACACTTTATTCGTCTTATTGCACGTGGTCACTCCACATTTTCACATTTAACATGTTCTTTTTTACTCCCACAAGCATCCGTTATGCGAGAAAACCTTTCGCGATGAATGGATGTTCAAGACCCAATACTATAATGATAACAATAATATTTATTTCTCAACGCATTTGTGAGAAACACGCTCGGATGTGCGCGGTCATGACAGATAATTACATGCGGCCCAAAACAACACATGGATATATAACAAGACAAACATGAAATCTGTTGATGAGAGAAGACATAATCAGAGGGAAAATAGTCACAGTTTACAACGTTCGATTTACATATAAGGAAAGAAGGTGGTTCGTCTGTTCAATAGATTCAGTCCAAAAGATGAGATGCTACATTAATTTACCTTTTACAAGGTTAGGTAAAGACGACGTTTCAAACATTTCAAGGTCACGCCGGGAAATACGTGTATAGCGGAAAATCGAAATCAGCAAGACGTACGACATTTTGTTTCGGTCGCCTTACCTGCTCCATTTCCATTTCTTACAGGGCATACTGTCAACGTCGTGCCAATTGATCAAACTCTGGAATATTCCCGTGAAAGAGACTAATCAGTATGTATCTCTTCATTTCCTAATCTGTATGTTAGGTGTCACGTGTTACACAAGCATTCCCACCGGAATTATGTCCTCCGCCTTCTCGCTTGCCTGTTGCATCTGGCGACCCTGCCAGGATACCGAAACACCCCCGAGTGAAGAAGAGTTGCCGTCTGGCTCTACGACGAGGATTTTACAAGGGATATTGGACCCGTTCACAGTCCTGATAACATCGGTTGTCCGCCAAGGAGCCATCGCTGTGGAGGATACTGAGACCATCTTTGCACCCAAGAAGTTACACCTGGGCGGATACTTCTCAAGCTGGGAGTTGCAGGCTCGGCGGTATGTGGATACGTTTGAATCCTCCCGCCAGCCTAACGCACTGCTTAACTTGCTGGCAGGAGAGACTTTTACAATTGCGTTATAAGATGAGATCGTAAGTAATGTAGTAAACGAAGAAACATACCAACGTCTCAGGAGCACAATTACGCCCGGGGCTCCCGCCCTGGACTATAGGAGAGAGTTCCATGAACGCCATCAACGGCACGGCGAGGATACCCAAAATTTCGTGCGACAGCTGAAGCGCCTAGCTCGCCAAAGGTTCCCAACAGAGCCAGTCGAAAGACGGGCCAAACGGGTTTCGGAACGGTTGGTGGAAGGAGTAACTTCCCGGAAGGTTTGCGAACGGTTCCTGAGGAATCCGCCCACGGAACTGGAGCAGGCTATTGAAGTCGGGCGACACCTCGAAGCGGTTACGAACAGCCTCGAGAGGAATTTTGGCCTTGAACTTGAAGTGAATGCTGCCGTTCAACCGCCAAGAAGGAACTACCAGCGTGAGGCACGGAACCGTGGACGAAGTCAGACGAATTGGACTAGAAACGGCTGTTACTATTGCCAACGGTTTGGTCGATTTGCACGAACTTGCAGGCACAATAGAAAGACCCCAGGTGAGTCAGCGTTCACATTTAATCGACTGACTTCTAATGAGTTACAAGATAAGGGCGCAAACATACAGCGAGTGATCCATTTGACAATTGCCTTATCACATAACCGGAGGTTGCCCGTAGCTTCGATCACCATAAACAGACGACGCATCTCTTGCCTCATTGATACGGGAGAGTCCTGCAGCCTAGTAGGGTCTAAAGTTGCGGTTAGTCTAGCGGGGTGCAACTGGCGCTATTCGCATAATAAGTTATTGGCAGTCAACGGGACACCCCTCACGGTTCGGGGGAAGACGGAGGTTGAAATGAACACAGCCGGAACGCACCTCAACCATGAAGTGACGGTTGTCGACAGGTTACCATGGGACGTGATTCTAGGAGTGAACGTATTGGAGAGATTGAACTGCTGCATAGATTTGGTCCAAAAGAAACCGTTCATTAGCCAGCCGACGACGTGGCAACGAGGATCCGTAGTAAAGGCGGTAAGACTACACGCAGATAAAAATTTTACCATAACTCCTAATCCAAGCAACATTGAAGAGTAAATATCGGAAATAACACATGTTTTTAATGGGCAAGTTGGAGGAGGGGATGACCAACGGAAGAACGGTTTGACTGATCTGATTAGAGAGTACATGGATATTTTTGCCTGGAACGCGACAATGCCAGGGTGCACATGGGGTGTTAAAACATCAGATTGATACAGGGAACTGTATGCCGATACGAGCACCTCCGAGACGAATACCGGCTCACCACCAACCGAAACTGCAAGAGATGATTGAACAGATGCTTAAGAATAATATTATTCAGCGCTCTAATTCACCTTGGGCCGCCCCAGTAGTTCTGGTAAAAAAGGACGGCAAGTTACGCCTTTGTATCGATTACCGACTTCTGAACAGCGTCACAAAGCGAGACTCGTTCCCCCTCCCGCGCACGGACGACGCACTAGAGGCGCTTAGCGGGTCGTGTTGGTTTAGCACACTCGGCCATGCATCCGGTTACTGGCAGGTCGAAGTTGACGAGGTAGACAGGAGTAAAACAGCGTTCAATTCGCCTTCGGGTCCATACGAATTTCAGGCGATGCCGCTTGGCTCAGTGAACGCCCCGGCAACATTTCAACGCCTAATACAATATGTACTTCGTGACCAAGTGCCTCAGAAGTGTTTAGTATATTTGGATAATATCATCGCTCACGAGCCATCGTCCCATGAACACCACGTGTACCTTCCAATCATATGGGATCGTCTGCGTCAGGCTGGTCTTGAGCCAAACCCGGCTAAATGTAGATTAATGCAGGAGGAGGTTAATTTCCTGGGACATGTTATATCCAAGGAAGGCATTCAGACAGAGCGAGTCAAGACGGTCCAGGTGGAATAGTGGCCAATCCCACTGACGGTCAGTGAGGTGAGGAGTTTCCTGTGTCTAGCTTCATGCTACCGGCGATTCGTCCGCAACTTTTCAATGAGAGTAGAACCTCTGAACGCCTTACTGGGAAAAGACTGCGAGTTTTTATGGACGGAGGCGCATTAGCAGAGTTTTGACCAACCGCGTAAGGCATTGTGCAAATTTCCAACACTGGAATTTCCTGACTTTGCCACGGAAGCTGGCGAGTTCATTTTGGACATCGATGCGAGTGATCACGGTCTCGAAACAGTGTTGTCCCAAAAAGATGAAACAGGAGAAGAACACGTTATCGCCTACGGAAGCAGATATTTAAATAAACGACAGAACTATTGTACGATCTTCCGGGAAGACGTTGAGCAACGCGTAGCAATAAACCAACGATCCCAAATGGTCAAAACAAGATTGGTTCACAATGCCACGGTACTATTGAACAAATGATCAAAGTTAATAATTAGGCAACCTCAACAGTTTCGATCGACGGATCGTTTCCAGGAGATAATTACAATTTGATGCCAAATAGGCTAAAGATGCACTATA
>JTDE01001542.1:14157-25437 GCA_014338405.1 Paragonimus skrjabini miyazakii | reverse complement strand
ATTGCTCCACAAGGAAGGAAGTGCTAGCATTAGTGTTATTTTTGAAACAATATCGTCATTATTTGCTGAGTAAGAAATTTGTGGTACGTACTGACCATCAGTCGTTAACGTGGTTAGGGAATTTTCGCGACCCGGAAGAACAAATTGCCCGTTGGCAGGAGTATTTGCAGGAGTATGCTTTTGAGTGTTACCGCTGGCCAGGAAAGCAGCACGGGAATGCAGATGCCCTTTATCGAAGACCAACTGGTGATCATGGGGATTGTCCTTCTTGCACCACAGAACACATGGCACTGATCAGTCTGCAGAACAGAACAGATGGATGGGATGAATTGCAAAAGGATGACCCCGAGCTGATGTTGATTTATGAAGGGGTATCAGCGAGTGGAAGTAAACCGGCGGGCAAAGAGCTTACAGGCTGCAGTTGGGAGACTCGATGCTTGTGGATTCTTTGGGAACAGCTGGTGGTGGTAGATGGCATCTTGGACATACAGCATTGTCGTTCCTCAGACAAAAGTGGCCAAGGTGCTAGAAGACCTTCACCGAGAATTGTGGCACGCGGGACAAAATAAAATGGACGAAGCAGCACGGGTGAGGTTTTGGTGGTCTCATCAGCGAAGAGATGCCGCCAATTTTTGTCGCAGTTGTTCATCGTGTGCTAGGTTTAAGAACCCAATTCCGCACTACAGAGCACCGTTACAACCAGTACAGACTGGATACCCAAATGAGATCGTTGGCGTCAACTTATGGGACCGCTGCCTGAGACACGCCAGCGAGAAAGGTACATCCTCGTAATGATAGATCACCTCACACAATGGGCTGAAGTTGTACCGTTGTCGGCGATTGATGCCCTTTCGTTTGCCAAGGCGATTTTTGGCAAGTGGATACGCAATTGGCGTGCCCCGGGACAGTTACATTCAGATAAAGGTTCCAACTTTGAGAGTGCCACCATGCATGAACTGTGTAGGCTCATGAAAGTAGACAAAACACGGACAACCTCTTATCACCCGGAAGGAAACGGGCTGGTCGAACGCACCAACCGCACGCTGAAGGGCTTCATCAAAGCATTTGTAGCGGATGTCAAACAATGGGATGATGCGCTCCCACAGTGCTTGAGGGCGTATCGGAGCACTGTTCACTCTTCCACCAACCAGACGCCGAGTTTCATGTGGACTGATAGAGAGCTTCAACTCCCATCGGACTTGCAGACACCTTATCTCGGGAGGCTGCCTCTTCTACCACCGAGTACGTCATATCCTTGCGAGACACCACCGTCAGAAGTCACGAATTGGCTCACCGGTGTTTGAATGCAATTCGACGAAGTCAAAAAGAATTCTATGACAAGAGAGCTCATGGAATTCCTTTGCTAATTGGAGCGAAAGTCTATCTACCTACAGACGTCCCATCCCCCGGAGTACCTGCTAAACTACATCGTGAATGGAAAGGTCCTTTCATCGTCGAACGAGTGCTCAATGATACATTGTGTCACATTCGAAGCACAGATAGTTGTCAAAAGCCCATGGTCGTACACTTCAATCGACTAAAACCGGCCGAGATTTCAACGGAAGCAGATGAATCAAAGGAGGTCCCAGAGATAGGAGCAGAGGTAGAGATCTCGAACGATGTACCAAGGTCACCGGGACGGTGCCTAAGTAACGATGGTGTAGTATGGCGGGAACTCAAAATCAGCACGACGTACGCCATTTTGTTTCGGTTGTCTTACCCGCTCCATTACCATTTCTTACAGAGCATACTGTCAACGTCGTGCTAATTGATCAAACACTGGAATTCTCTCGTGAAAGAGACTAATCAGTATGTATCCCTTCATTTCCTAATCTGTATGTTAGGTGTCACGTGTTACATAAACATTCCCACCGGAATTATGTCGTCCGCCTTCTCGCTTGCCTGTTACACGTGCAAATGCATCTTCGATGGATTTCGCCATTATTTGACGTAACTTCAATCAGAAAAATGTTGAAATACTTCAGTTTGGGCAAGGGAGGACGGGGAGTTCCAAAATCAGGCGAAGACTTGAACAGACTCTAGAGCGGGACCTCGATGATTGCTCGAAAACGTCAAAAAGTTGAAAATCTCGCTAATCGCTCGACCAATATGGGGTTTTGAGTGCCCATTCATCGCGAAATTTTTCTTTGCATTACGGATGCTTGTGAGAATAAGAAAAAGAACGCAATGTCATGTGTTAAGTGGGAGGATGTGAAGTAATCACATGTAATACGAAGATTAATGTGAATGTTATATTTTTTGAGAAATACTTTACAAGATATCAATTTTTTGTTTTTACAATAAAGAATATAATATTCGCGAATAATTGTTATGGCAGTCTGCGATAATTGGGCAACCAGTGGCTACTTCTAAACTGGTTATCACCTGATAATCAAAATTCCGTACAAAGTTTTGACGTCAGTTTACCTTATAGGGTCAATGTTTAAGCTGGAATCTATATTTCATAGCCTACAACGGTTAATAATGGTTACTGAGGAGGGTTTTGAGGCTGGGGGACAACACACGATATGAATTGAGGTTCCAGTGGGTTTATTGTATTTTTGACATCAGTTTGTTCTATAGGGTCAAATGTTAAAGTAGGATATGTATTTAATAGCACGCTTCAGTTACTAATGGATAATGGGGAGGGGTTGAGGCAGGGGAGACAACGCACGATGTGAATTGGGGTTATAATTAGATTATATAGGTAAACGAAGGAGTATTTTTCGCACAGTTTCCTGTGGAGAGTTTTTGTATGCCGGCCAATTTACCCGTCAATACTGGCTACCATTATTTATAGTCTGAGTGGTTATCAAGGTGAACAGGTTAATTGGAATTGGCATATATATAAAATGTGGAAAAGTGTGTGTGAGATATAATCCTTTTTTCTTTTTGTTTTACGTACAACTCTATATTAGTGACGCACGTGAGTAAAATGCGAGATCTGGTGTAAGTAAACGGTGGATACGCAGTAGACAGTTTCAGTCAAGCTGTTTTAGATGGGACCATGATAGTAAAGACGGGTACATACGTTTATCCTGCTGACGTCTAAACGTTATCTGGACCACATTCAAAAAGGTCATCAGAAGATACACAGAGTTTAAGGGTTGACATTATGTTTGATGATGTAAAGAAGTTACCCAGGCCCTTTTCAAAATGCTGAATGCTGTTAATGGCTCTGACATTATTCGGAAGTCTCTTCCAAATATAGAAATATTTTACAATAAAGAAGTTGGCTCGTATCCTTTTGCGAGCTAACAGGGTTGGCAAAGTGAAACCCTTATTTCTTAGACCATATGAGCAGCTGTGTTTGAAGTGAACGGCGAACGCTGTGGTGATGACGTCCAAGTGTATCAGTTTATACAGAAGTGTAAGATTCAACTTTAGCCTTCGTAACCAAAGTGGATCAATACCAAGTGTTTGACAACGTTCCCTATAGGTGGGTGGGGATGAATATCCTATTGAGCTTTTGGTAGATGATTGTTGGAGATATTCTAAAACAATCCTATCGTATTTGCGTGGGTGGCAGTGAATGAAGGTGCAATACTCAAGTTGAGGTTGAGCACACACTTTGTAAGCAGCCAGGCTCGCATCCGGTAGACCGAATGTCTTTTTGATAAAGCCTATTGTTCCTTTCGTTTTCGCTACCTGAAAGCGTACTTGTTCAGAGAAATTGAAGGAGTTTGAATAACATATTCCTAGATCTCGAGCTGATGTGGCGGTGTCAATATGATGAACGTCTAGTGGGACAGACCCGTTGGGTATTTGATAATCATAAGTGATAATGTTTGACTTGTTTTCTGAGAACGTCATGAGCCACTAACGGGGCGATTTGCGGGATTTCATACTTTTTGACGTTTTCCAGCAATCGATGAAGTTCTACGCTGGAGTCTGTTCAATTCTTCGCCAGATTTGGGAACTTCCCGTTTTCCCTCGCTCAAACTGAATTACTTCAACATTTTTCCGATTAACGTTACGCAAAATAACGGCGAAATCCTTCAAAGAGGCAATCGCACGTATTTCTCAGCGTAACCCTGAAACATTTGAAACATCGTCTTTCACCTAGCCTTGTAACGTCTCAACTTTCGACTGAATTTGTAGAGCAGCCGATCTATTTTCTTCCTTGGTACATACCTCAAACGTCGTAGATTCTGACACTTTTCCCTCTTATTAAGCTTTCTTTTGCTGACAGCTTTCATTCGTGTCTCATTATGTAACCATTTGTTGGTTTACACTGCCTGTAACTATCTGCCGTGATCGCGCAATCCTAGAGTACCTGTCACAAATGCGCTGAGAAATATACATCGTTATATAGGGTTTCTCTTTGAGAACCACTTGACAGTACTCGAGCTATGAAGAATATAATAAATTTAATGAAAGTACCATCAAAATTTAACACAGTGAGCTAATTCAGGCGTTTGGTGGATCTAAACACTATATACGAAATCAAAACGGATACAAAATGGAAACAGCTGACGCCAGATAGTCCGTAAAGGTGCGTCGTTCAGAGTTCCACTACACGGAATGAAGTATACAATTGATGCGATCAGTCATGTTGTTCCATAGTAATTTTGGAGGTCACAACGGAGATAATTCCTACGAAGGATGAGCTTGAAAATGTGTTGAAACGAAATCCTGAACCACAAAATCCGTACACTGGTGAAACCGAACACAAAGAAGGAACACAAGGATCGCGACAATAGAAATTTAATTGTGCATTGCTAATCGATTCGATTCAAACTTTTTTAAAATCCAGTGTACATGTGGATTTAGGGCAGGTGGAAATTACAAGAAACAATGTGATTTTTGCATTGCAAAATACTGTACGAAACGCCACCGACCTTAAGTCAATCGGAAACAATACAGATGACGGCCGTTATTCGTATTCGGATTCGACTTGAAGGTCGTTCAAAAGACTAAACTGTCCTTTTGGAACAAATCCTCGATTTTTAAATTTGTTTGGAATTTTTAAAATCAACATTTCAGACATGGCACGTTCAGTACATCAATTTTAAATAAACAGCGTTAATAGAACACCTGAATTACATCGAATAAGTCCCAAAAGTACTATCTTGGTGGTGAAAAAAATGTCCCACCATTTTCGCAAATACAACCCGTTATTGGCATTAGCTCACCATCTTAAGTCTTATAAATGCAACCATTGCAATTTTCGAGATCAAGTACGTCATCTTATAGCCCGAGGGTGCTCTATTTCGCGGCGTTTTAAAGATGTGGTCGAAATGGAAATATGCGACCATACAGTGTTGGCTTTGCATTTCAACAAGAACACCAACACATTTGGTAGTGAGACATGTATGATAACATGTAGCTGGACATGTTATCATACATAGCTGTTCCACCCGGTTGACTTAAGTTATGATCAGCGTCTGAGTGTGCAGTGTATGTTCACACTAGTAGCTGCTCTTTCCAAACCACTCCTACCATGAACAATTTGGAGAACGAACACATGCGGCAAGTGATGAAAAACCTGTATTTGAAACGTTCGGGGTGCATGGTAATCATCACCTTTGATCCCGTTGATTGTCATATTGATTGAAATATTTTTCTGCATCGCGATTGATACTTGGTGTTCTAAATATCATAGTGTGACTGGCTGAGAGGTATACCTCCCGGGGATCGACAGGCAGCTTGATTTCATCTGTTTCCGTATAATGTTCCACATGAACGCCATGCGACTCCAATCTAGTTAAAAACAATGCAGTAAAGTGAATAGAATTTACTTCTGAAGATTCCCGATGATAGAGTGGGACATGATGCCATTTTCTTACGCCGTTCCACATACACCGAAGATGGAACCAACCATATGATAGCGTCACTTCCAACCATTTCTAAAAGCAACGTTTTATCAACCAGTATCTATCGGAAATCTTGTAAAAAATGGAACTAATATGAATATCGTATAGACAAGGAAGCTGGACATGTTATCATACATGTCTCACTATCAAATGTGTTAGTGTTCTTGTTGAAATGCAAAGCCAACACTGTATGATCGCATATTTCCATTTCGACCACATCTTTAAAACGCCGCGAAATAGAGCACCCTCGGGCTATATGATGACGTACTTGATCTCGAAAATTGCAATGGTTGCATTTATAAGACTTAAGATGGTGAGCTAATGCCAATAACGGGTTGTATTTGCGAAAATGGTGGGACATTTTTTTCACCACCAAGATAGTACTTTTGGGACTTATTCGATGTAATTCAGGTGTTCTATTAACGCTGTTTATTTAAAATTGATGTACTGAACGTGCTATGTCTGAAATGTTGATTTTAAAAATTCCAAACAAATTTAAAAATCGAGGATTTGTTCCAAAAGGACAGTTTAGTCTTTTGATCGACCTTGTAGCCGAATTCTTCGAAACGGATAACTACCCAGATAACTCTGGTTTATTTCGAAAAGTTAGGTTCCCTATTGGTTTCTCTCTATCAATACCAAACTTTAGCGGATACCTGTATTCCACACGTTGATTTTTTTAGTTTTACATACCTCGTTAATCTAGCGAGACAGTGTGTGTTGCATTTCTAGCCTGAGAACGTACATTTTTAATTAACACCTGGACTAAATCATGGGCAGTTATGAAATCAAAGTTATCCTAAATGTAAATTGTAACTGGACTATGGAAATTATTATTTATTACAGTTGCCTTTCGTCTCACGATTAGGCGGTCCGTTAGCAACGAGGCCGATAACTGACGTTCTCAGCAGTGTAACTGCAGGTTGTACGGTGTATCTTTTTCTGATAGCGCAATTTTCTAAAGCCGAGATAATTCAGACGTTGATGACCCTTGGTCTTACAAAGTTGATGCCCATGGATTTTCAGTTGAAGATGTTTAAATGCAGTAGTGGTAGTTGGACGGGCGGCAGAGAGTATTAACTCTATATGAGGTCTGAAGTTGGTGAAATAACCTTGTCGTTCATTTATTCCATCAAAATCACTGTGACGTCATAACTTAAACAAAACAAGTGAAAATCCATAACATCTTCAGATCGATAATGAAGCCGAGTATGCATTATCAGATACCAGCTAATGTCACAGGTATTTGCAAGACTCGTAGTTGTTTTCACGTTTCTGGCTGCGTTGACATGAGCGAGCAAAACATAAGGGGTTATCCAAAGTATTACGATAAAAAGAAGGCAATTCCGCAGTTTCGGTATCCAAACTGGCTAGCATCAAATGTGAAACTATATTGGATATTGTCGTGCTCAGAATGCTACACAGTTAGATATCTTGAAGGTGCTCACTTGAAGATTGGAACTACTTCAATAATTTTACATTTCCGAACATGACACGGATAAAAAGTACCATCACGTAACATCATGCTCAGTCGCTTCTAGCTATCACACTATGTTGACCGCCGTCTACTTAAAGTATTGAAAGGAAGATAGATTGCGTAAATAATTCGGGTGTGGTAAAAGTAAGACCACGCCATCTTCCAGTTTACTTGATTTCCCGGCTAAGACATCGGCATCGCAATAAATAAGCTTCAAACAGTTCACCTAATCTACCCAAATAGTTTGTGATATGTTGTGAAGCATAATTTCGTCTTCGCATCGTCGTTTCTAGCTTGTTTTTTCTTTTACTCGCCATACCGGTGAACTAAGCCTTTGCCATTGAAGCAAGCATTCCACTTCCCTCCAGTTGTTCCACTGAAGAGACCTCGAGTCATACCGCAGGCCGGTATGGATTGAACCGGATGATCATGGTGATTTCTACTACATTTTGTGGAAAGTGTTCCAGGCCTTTACCACTGTGCTATAGCACCAGTGATCCCTGCCGTTAACACGAGCTGCAAACACGTGAAGTTTTGTACTTCCGTCAGGTTGGGGGATTTCTGTTATAGGTGAACAGTTACCTAACTACGTTTAATAACCTCTGTGAATCTCAAACGCTTCAATGAAACATCTCTCCATTTCTTTTGATTCAGGCAAAAGAGGTTCAGATCTCTTATTTGGCCTTCGTGAACGATGTCTTTTTGACCTGCAACAAACCTCCCGAAACAATACCACACCTTTTTGAGTGGTTGAGAAAGCGTTGTAAGAAGGGGAGACCACGTGGTATTCCAAGAAAGGTCGTCAAAGCAACGTGTATTATAGTACGCGAACTTTTGGCCACTGTAAATGTGCGTTATATTTGGCTCTTGCGGGATCCTGTTTACCCCACATACTATTAATAAGCATCGAGTAGAAACTTTGAAATATTCTACACTACACAATTTTATATATCGGATTCTTGACACCATTCCATTCCCGTTTTGGTTCCAGCTTCACTTACCTGCCTTTGGGTGCTGAGCAACAGGTCGGGAGCCAAATCGGTGACTAATGTGGGTAATAAGAATGATATTCAACATTTTCTTCCCTAGAACCCTGATTGTAGTCAAATGGTCGCTAACACGTTCACCCTATAAATGGACATTGAATCTCCTGTTCGACCAAATGACATTGATTCACGCGAGATAATGTGAAGGAAGCCCCATTAACTTTTGCATCGTTATCACGTATAGCTATGTTACTGAGGCGCATGTACCCGGGAAGTTCAGCTGGCGCACCACAGCTTGTTCATGGCTTCCACGGTCGTCTAGTATGACCACCCAAAAGACACAAGCGCCTGTGCAAACAAGAAATATTTTCACAAACCCTGTTAGGCTATTGAAAGTCTGTTACCTCCAAGGTGGCAAGTAATATAATAATTGAGGAGTGTTTCCATCAGTTATAAGGCCACAGACATTAGGTCGACTTCCAAGGAAAACGGAAGCGTTCGTTCTGTCCATGCTTTTGTAGCTTGCACTAACTGCTACCACTTCTCAAGAGTAAGCCAGGAAATCCACCAGAGGTCTCAAAAGTACCGAATGAATACCACACGGTGAAAGCGCTCATACCGGTGCTAAGTTTTGTTGTTTGGTTCTCACCTCTGGATGTGATCGTTCTATTCTTTGTCTCCGGTGGGTCAGGTGCTATTTCGACACAGCTTAGCCTGTCGTTCATTCGCGGGGGTAACTTACCCAAGGAACTCCGAAGCTCCTTGTTTCTCCTCCAGGTAGTTACGTTATGGCTAGTGGGCATTTTTAATCTTACCATCCCATCCTAGTGCAGTTTTGTGACGCCGCAATCTGCGAACGTTGGCGAAGTCAAATGTGGGTGCCAATATTCCAGTGTTTATTCTGTGCCACCAATCATCTAAGTATTCACATAATCGATTTCTTATCCATCCAATTTATTCAAGTTTCTGGATCGATTTTGACAAGTTGTATGAGGTTTAACATACGAATTTAGGTGTATACCTGATTATTGCGTGACCACTCTTCTCGAGTTTTGTTTCAGCAGTCAAACTGTATCCCGGTGGTCACCTAACGTTGAACTGACGCAACCCGTCTTATACCCTGTTCGTTGCTCAAAATGTTGTACTGTTGATCGCCAATGCAAGGATTTAACAGATGGACCTCTCAGGAGATTGACCAATATATCTGTCAACTACCTGCTTATCGAAGTTTGCTAACAAGCAGAAGTTGACTACGTCTATGGTTTGTTGCTTGATCGCTAGCAAAAGTTGCTGAGCTTCCAATTTCAATGCCGCCGTACTTCTACAAACGCAACCGAACGGTATACATGCGATCTGAATGGTTAGCAAAGGGCATGCTATGCGTGTGTTGGACATAATGGGTGAAGTTCCCTTGGCCTGCTAACGGTATTGAGAAGTAAGCAATGCCACACCACCAGCAGACCGTCTGTCTTCTTTACCTATTTCATAATCTTTAGATCCCAATAAAGGATTTTCCTCCATCCTCACACAGTTTTTCAGCAATTGTACGGTGATGGCGACTGCCAGTCAACACCGTTTACCGCCCATAGCTATCGTCATTGGTCTCCCTCCTCGAGACATGCGTAGACAAATAACGACAATCGAAGTCAAAAAGTGATTTGTTTGAGCAATCTAACTGACTTCATATAAATTGAACATCACCTGCAATTGCTCGCAGCCGTCACATTCCCACTGACTTTCCGGTCGGCCCCTTCTGAAAGGAAGCACACTCACTGACGGCTCCACCCTACTTCCTACGGAATGGAAGCACTGTCATGTGAAATCACTGACAGAAGCGGAGGCTGCAGCAATATGGAAAACCTTTGTCCCTTTGCAATATTCACCTGTGCGTCACCAACTCAAAGCTTGCCTAAGATTGTTTGAAAAAGACGTCTGAGTTTGGCCAGGGCGTAGACCTCCTACACCCAGACTACTCAAAAGCATTTATTAAGATCATTCACTGTCGTGCACCTGGAAGGTAAACAGATTGGATGGACTGCATAGTATGAACGCTTTTGGCAGAATTCGAATCTTCCACCTTGAGATAACAAGAACGGAAAATCTTGGCCCCGAGAAAAATGCCCCTGTTCCCTCCGATGGTTTCCCAGTCAAATCAAAAGACAAATGCGAAAAGCTACCTAGCTCCGCTGTACATCGTGTGTAAGGCGAGGAAAATGCATGATATTTTTATTTTCCATGGTGACCAACAAACATAGTTGAATCCAAAGGGTGAAGGACAGTTACTGAACGTAGCAGCAGTTGTTATTTCTGGACGTTCAGTGATTCTTCGAACTGCGCTCACTCTACTCGCAACTTCTCTTAGTCAACTGTGTCGAAAGGCCGCGACTACGGTGCAAAGCGCCTACAATTTCTAGGCCGGCTGAGCAGATTACGACCCAAAATTTGTGGTCGTAAAAGGGAGTTTTTCACTGGTAAGTTGCTAAAGTATAAGGAAGACATTATAATTTGATGAGAGGAAAGAACAACCAACCTCGACATTAAATCCACCAGATTTGCAGGGTTCGAGATTAACAATTCGAATGAACATGGCGGAATACAACAAGTCACGCAAGGGCAGAGCGAAAAAGCGTAAGTGCAGCCAACGTACACATAACCAAAAGTCCGGCGGTGCGAGATAAGAACGGGTAAAATATACAAGAGCAAGCCTCGATAAATGAACCATACCGGGGCCTAGTAATATATTAAAGTCAACGTTCGTCGGGAGAACAGTTTGCTGTCCGCGTGACTTGAAAGCCTATGCCAGTCTTTGTAAAGAGGGCTCGCAAGTGGTACCAAGAAGGTTTCAAGTGTGAGAAGAACCATCAACACGAGGGGAGCAGATGAATCGTCGAATGTGTCAGTATTACTTTTGAAATATACACCTCTAGCGTTGTGTGGTCGTGAACTTCTATTTCATCCATACCTCCAAAACACCCCAAAATCCAGCACCGTCAGAATAAAG
>JTDE01001542.1:0-14057 GCA_014338405.1 Paragonimus skrjabini miyazakii | reverse complement strand
GCAATCCCTTTATAAACATGAAAAAGCGAGGCAACTCCTGTAATGGGTTATTCTCATAAAAACGGTAGGAAACATTTTTACCAGCACACTGATATTTTAGGCGCTTTGTCGGAATGTCCCAGTTTTCTTATCAACGCTATTTACTTGTAATTGTTACTTTGGGTACTCCGCCTGGCTTTCATATCTCAGCGTGTTCAGAAGTATTTGGGAATGAGGACTAGTGTCAAGATTGCCGTTTGTTCTTTCACATTGACTTTCGCACTCATTGTTTACGAAAGCCACAATTACTGTAACATACAGGATGGTCGTTTCAACTTTAATTGTCCATTACACTTGCGAACCAAGGTTAGGGCAACGTTGAGACACCGAAAGGTAGCGTTCTTCCGAAGTAGGGGCTCCAGCAACAGCCCTGCCAAAGAAAACAACACAAAAAGCATGAGCCGAAGGTCCAGTGAGCGATGCACACGACCAACTCAAACGAAAACTAAACCAGCGTCAACAAAACGGTAGCGCGCCTCGTTACACAATTCAAATTCAACCCATGCACACTTGCTGGTTACCAAAGCAGCAATGAAGATCACAAATTCACCGCTGAGCGTGAGGGAACAACGGCCGAGCAAATCAAAAACTGACGAGGGTTTCCACTGGATTGTTTTGAGAATTTTCAACCATTTCGTACGGAAAAACTGCCTTCTTGAGAAAGGCGGCATTTGCAGATGAAATAATTGTGGTTTCCGGATATGCACCAATTCCTTTCACTCAAATACAAGTCATGTGAAAGCAGCGCAACACTGCCACATTCGCCGGCATGCTTTCTGCTCGGTAGACCACGCAGTATTAACGATCGCAACCAGTATTCCAGTAAACCTTGAAACTAGTGGTGGACGACAGGACACAGGACACAGTACTAAGTCAAACATCCCCTCATATTCATTACTGAGGCCACCCTCAAGTTAACATGTACAGCCTTAAGTACCATCAACTCTGAGACGACAGGACAATGGATCACGAGATTGCACCCAAACCAGACCATCGTGCACTCGCCCGCTTCAAATATGCGGCAAGATCAGTTTAAGGGCACCTTCGTGTAGCCTAATGGACAATACAGCAAGCTATGTTGGCAGAACCATTCGTAACATGGGCGATCTCAACACTGTTGGAATACCTTATCGGAGGAGATCATCAGGGTACACTTCAAGGAACCTTTCAAACTTTAATCCGACATGCACCGTATCGACCTGCCATTCTCGATCACGCGTCATCCGCATTGGCTGCGCTACGCACTGTTAAGCGTTACTTGTAAGTAGTTAATTACTACTGATGAAAGTACATAAAAGTACGTGCCTAGCTCCGTCGACAAATTAACATTTCATTCGTCTTATCTGCATTCCTTCCTCCCACACGCAAACTGGATAGTTAGTGTATTACTTGTCCTGCGTATGTTTAGTTTGGTAGTTCTGTCAGTTCATTTTAACCGTGGTTGCTGTGATCCGCTTCAGTTGCTATCTCTTATTCAACCAACACCTAAACATTACATATACAGTCCCTATTTACATATGTATATCAAGCCAATCACGTTATATACATCTTCGTCTGTTGACGCCTTGGTCAATGTATGACTAGCCATTCGATACCCCTATTTCTACGTTACACTTACCTGCGAATATTCTTATGTACGTCTTCTTCCGGAACTCTGAGAAGTGAGTAATCCACAGATTACTAACTTAATGAATGGGCAACCAGCCCGTTGAACCTATTAAGATATGATTATCAAATACTCTGCGACTCAGTGATTAATAGGTGGGTTCGATGCAAAGGGCCCGAGACAGCCAGATCCAGTCAGCTTGTCAATTTTGGTGCCAAGCACGCGTTTTTCAACCAAAAAGACATCATTGGCTATAGCACTTGTTTTTGGTACTGAAGTAACTACAGAAAATGGAGTAGGATTGCTAGTCTGTTTGAAGCGAATCACAATCTAATATGGTCACAAAACGATCTGCAGAAGGGTACTTTACGACCTCAGAAGGAAGGTTATTCCGAGTCGAGATCGAGTCAAGATCAACCTATAGTGCACTGGGATCAGGCATTCCAGATTTTTAGATAATCGGCATACAGGAGGAAGTTGCTAGTAATATTATCCGGAAGGTCAATAATGTGGATTAGAAATAACAGGGAGCCTAACGATGACCCTTGAGGAACTCCCTCAGAAAGGAAAGAGGGAGATGAAAAACTGGTCCGGTTTTGACTCTGATCGTTTTATTGTCGATGAGACAGAGTCCAGCGAAGAACCTCTCCTTGAATACCATTGGCCTCCAGTTTGTATTTCGGGGGACCGTATAGGATGCGGTCGAAAACCTTGGCAAAGTCGAAGAAGATGAAACCTGAGATGAAACCACTGTTTTTGGCATCCGTCGGACTATCCATGAGAATAAGCATATTGGCCATGCATGACCGATTTGGAAGGAATCCATGCTGGGTGGAGGAAAAAAGATGGTTTGACAAAAAGTGATTATGTATGACACGTTTTCATGCGCGCTCCACTATCTTGCATGGAATGCTAGTGAGGCTGATTGGCCGATTGCTAGCCGGAGAGTGCCGGTCACCCGCTTTAGATATGGGCGTGACCGTCACCTCTTCCCATGCACTAGGGAGAATGTCAGTCTGAAGTTTCTGGTTAAGCAGCTTATTAAAGAGTTCCGCCAGACTAGCGCCTGCTTCTTTGAGAATTCTAAGATGGATCTCCTCAGGACTCATTGCACTGTACGAGTTGACCTTGAATAAAAAGTCTTCAACTTCTAGCACAAAATCTCAGCGGTAAAAAGGGGTTACCGGAAATTCTTCGGATAAAGGATGGAGTGCCAGTCCGGTGGTGCGACGCTGTAGACTGCCGTGTAATTTTCCCTTAATAACTCGGCTACAGCTAGGCAGTCAGATGAGGTCTCCCCGTCGGGCAGTCGCAAAGAAAGAGCCGAGGGTTTATTTTTTCTTAGTCGTCACATATGCTTAAATGGGAAGTTTTTGTTCCCGCGAGCTTTGATGAGAACCTTTTCTTGTTCGCGTTTGGTGTGCTCACGGATTTCCCGTCTACACCTATTTTTAACTATGTGCAACGCGCGTAGATCTTCCAAAATTCTCGTAAGCTTATGCTTCGCGAATAAATAGGAACGGTCATCGAGGAGACGATGTAATCTGCGCGGAGGAGGTGGCCGTTAAAAGAATGTGCACAGCTTGTGCGGCAAGTAAATCGTCCACGTTCTCAATTGCGCTTTGAAGTGTACGGTAGTTCTGGTGTCTTCTCAGGCCGCTGAAATCAGTTTGATTAAAGTTTCGAACTGTGGACTTCTATACTGGTTGTTGTAACTGGTAACAGATAAGATCAAAGTTGAACACAGAGTGTTCACTGGTTTGGTGACCAGTCTGTCAGCAAGGTGACTCTCATTAGTAATGAGCGAGTAGAGCAGAGAGTGAATCTGACCAGAACGATGCTGCGTCGAGGCGATGACATACTGCGTCCACGCTCTCCGTCGTACCAAAGTTGATAAGTAAGTCGAGAATGCGCTTTCACATTCCTGGCGAGAAACTGATGTTCAGTTATTCTTGGGGCATTGAAGTTGCCCATAATATGAACAGAGCAGTAAGAAAACGGACAGAGGTAGGTGCTAGCATTTCGTATTGTCTCTTCAGTACCAAATAACAGTAATCAAGAACATATATATGACACTATTAGGGTGGGCGGTGAAGAAAATAAAATAGCAATTTAGGTGGAGAACAACAACGCAAAACTATTAGGTCCATGGGAGGCTAAGGCTTACATATAATTGTTTTGTACGCACAGTGCTGGCTAGAGACGACTAATCGCGACCACCTCAGCGAAACGCAGGAAACGCAAATTAGTGTGTCGCATTATAATCCTAAATGTTGATCCAGGATTGATTCGGTGACCGTTGGCCAACATGTGTTTGACGATAGACGAGTAAAGTGTTGTAGTCCTAAAGAGTCGTCTAGGTTCACAAGAAAACTGTCATCGTCGGAAGTGTCAAATGAGGCAGCGCATATTCGCCCGCATAGATAAAAGAGCGTTTAAAACGGTTTACAGGTATATATAATACCGCTCCTGCAGTAGGCAAATCAGGTCGTGTATACTGGACTGAGGAAAGACAAGTTAGCTGTTGAGTGAGTCCAGCGCGTGGCTACCAAACTAGTCACAGACCGAGAAAGTGTCGCGTACGAGTCTCGATTCGAAATTCTTGGAGTATACCCACTTAAGTTAGGACAACCTACCCGTTTAGAATAGATCTCGTTGAACAGTTATTTTGTAATGAAACAGAAACTGTGTCTAAGGTATTAAAATGAGCGCCATATATGTTTATCCCTCTTTCTTACTTTCACAGATGACGACACCCCCGACAGAAGATGAACACCCGATGGAAACATCCTTGACGTTATGAACGCGCCTTGTTGTTTTGATCCGATCGTTGTTGTACACGATTGTTTTTGTAATTCATACCACCATACACGTGCACGTCGTCGCCTGCATTGTTCTGACATCCTGTGGGTTGAGTATGTTGCATGCAGTGTGCGAAATCTTCTTGCATTTCGGTTACTCATCAATGTGCCTTGTTCACTGCAGCTATTGAGTGTATTCGCTAGAGACCGTCAATCATCGATTGCAAACGTATTACATTTGACCTCGCGGGCAGGATGTTCAACATAGATGACCTCAGCTCTCCAAACGTGAATAGCACGAGGACAACAGCAGTTGTTGTGGACGATCGTGCAAAGTTCCGGCCAACACTCAGACAGCCACCCGTCTTCCACCCCAACGATGATTGCGAAAGTTGGGAGTTCGCTTTGACCATCTATTCGGCTAGCGTTCCTGAAAGAAGCATGGGGCCCTACATTCCAAGTTTCTTGAACGAAGAAGCAGCGAGAATGTTCCGTACGACTGGCTTCCGCCCCACAGCGTCAGTCACTTGTGAAGCGCTGTGACAGTTGTTTGAGAAACTGGAACTCCCGGCAGTCTACCGAGAGCGGTTTTTCAGTCGCCACCAGAGAACGGAGCGGTCAGTCGACAGCTTCCTGAGAGACCTCATGAAGCCCGCTATAAAGGCGTTCAAACGGTTGACCTCTGTCGAGTGCAAGCGAAATATCTGCGAACAGTTCTGTGTGGGTCTTCATAAACCGGGCCCTGCGCAACAAATTCATTCTCAAACCTTCAGAAAGCTCATCGGTCGCTCTGGTAAAGGCAAGAGGTTGTGAGACCCTTGAGCAGTTGGATGAGAAGCGGGCTACCGAGAAGTCAGTTTGCCTAGTCTACAGTTAACACTCCCTCAATTCAAAGCCGACCAAACCGACCAGATGTCCCGGCGAGTGAGGAGTGTTGTTATTGCCAGCGGTTCGACAGGCGCGCGAGGTATTGTGGTCATAACCCGCCGATCCGTACCGGTTCCCGGAACGGTGAGTCTGTGATTGTTTCATATGAAGCGTTATCTTCTTTTATCTCACCAGAAGTTGTTAACATGAAACCCTTATCCGTCAGGGGTAGCACCAATGAGGAAACGGTTCCGCTTTTGGTCGATACTGGAACCTCTTGCTCCTCGATACGCGCGCAACTGGCAGACGGACTAACGAAACACCGGAAAGCTCCAGTAAAACCGGTGCGCTTGCTTGTCGCAAACGGTATGGAAATGCGGGTCGCATCATCTCTATCCTCTAGGGCGCATTTCGGGCCCTTTAGAGGAGAGCACATTTCCTCGCATTTCGCAATTTACAGTGGGAGGCCATTCTAGGAGTGGATTTCCTGGGCCGCTTTGGAGGCGTACTGAATTTAAGGGACAACCAAATGACTATAGAGTCTTGCGTGGTGGACCTAGAAAAAGGTCGACCGGCTGAATTTTGTTGTACCATTGATTCGGAAACAGCTTTCGAATTTGAAGTACCCAATCCACTCCGCTCAAGTAAAGCCTTGCCGGCGACGTCAACACAGCTGGTTCACACGTTGTATGAATTTAAGGACGTGTTTGCGTTGGGTGATGATGCACCTGGCCGTATAACTATGGTCCGGCATGGAGTTGACCAGTCAAACCGCCAGCCAATAAGACAGGCATCACAGAGACTCTCCGTGCATTATGAACATCTAGATATGATGATAACGGAAATGCTCAAAAAGCGCACTATCCGACCGTCTGTTTCACCGTGGTCATCATTAATCGTCCTTGTAAACAAAAAAATGGTGCACTAAGGCTGTGTGTTGACTATCGCAAATTGACTGAGCTTACGGCAGACTCATTTTCTACACCACGCATCGATGCTATTCTGGACGCTCTCCACGGTGCCCAGTGGTTTTAGGCATTGGATTTAGCTTCGGGCTGCTGGCAGGTGGAAGATAGGCCTTCAGACCGAGAAAAGACCGCGTTTGTAGTACCTTTAGGGCTCTACGAGTTTGAAACAATGCCTTTTGGTCTGGCAAATGCACCGACAACATTTCAGCGCCTGTTTCAAAAGACGTTACAGGGGCTAGTACCTAACCAGGGCCTGATCTACCTCGACAATAATATAGTGTATGGCCAAACCGTGACTGAACACAATGATAATCTCCGTGGTATGCTGGAAAAGCTGTGGTAGACTGGCCTGAAATTGGGGGGATCGAATTAACATTTTTTACAACGCGAGGTCACTTTCTTAGGCCTTGATATAGCCGCTGATGATATTAATACTGACCCGGCCAAAAGTGAACAAATTGAAAGTTGGCCACGACCCCGAACGACCGAAAACATTCGCAGCTTCCTTGGGCTCTCGTCGAATTATGGGAAGTGCATAAAAAGGTTTGAGGAAATTGCAACACCCTTACGCCGCTTAACCGAAAAAGGTCGTCCATCCGCATGGTCTGACAGATGTGGTGCGTCGTTTGAGACACTGGAAGAGAAGTTGACGTCACCATCAATATTGGCCTTTCCGGACGTTTCCTACGAAACGGGAAAATCTGTGCTAGATACTGATGCTAGCAACGTATCTATCGGAGCGGTGCTATCCAAAGAAACTCCAAAAGATGAGGTCGTAATTGCTTACGCCAGGCGTTATCTGGATAAATGCGAAAGAAACTATAGCACCACCCGTCAAGAGCTACTGGCCTTAATCCATTTCCTAAGGCATTTTCCGCTGTATCTGCTAGGCAAAGCTTCCGAAGTACGTACGGATCACCAGTCACTGCAGTGGCTTCGAAATTTCCGGGACCCGGAAGGTCAGGTTACACGTTGGCAGGAACGATTGCAAGAGTATGATTTTGTGTGCGAATACCGATGTGGGTCACGACATGGAAATGCCAAAGCCCTATCGAGAATCACCACTTTCGATGAGGTGAACGCAACCCCAGTATGTGGTGTTGATACACCTTGGGCCGAAGACCAGTTGAGTGATTCGTATATAACGAATATTTGCAAGCGTCAGGCCGAGGGTTCGGCTGAGCCGCCTGCCTTAGAGATGCGGCAGAAGCCACTTGATGAACGAGCATTATGGGGTCATTGGAAGTATTTGAAACTAACTGATGGGGTCCTGTACTGTATGGACCAGTGTGGCTTCAAACTCAGCATCCCAAAGTCGAGAGTGGCCGCGGTGCTGCAAAAAGTACACACCGAATTGGGTCACGCAGGCCAAGTAAAAATAGAAGCCGCGATTCGTCAGCGTTACTGGTGGCCAGGAATCCATGCCAACGTGGTAATGCAGTGCTTGTCTTGCGGGATGTGTTCCGCTATTAAGAACTACACACCAGGTCCCCGAGCTCCACTAGAACCCGTGGTAACAGAGCACCCCGGACAACGGGTAGGCGTGGATATTATGAGTCCTCTGCCAGTAACTATGAGAGGGAATCGTTATATTTTGGTTCTGCTGGGTTACTTCACGGAGTGGTATGAAACAATCCCTATCGAGCGACAAGATGCTTGCACTGTGGCATCCGCGATCGTCAATGACTGGATCGCTCAATGTGGAACACCCGCTATGCTTCATTCAGATCAAAGCGCAGCGTTCGAAAATCGACTGCTGAAGGAAACGTGCCGCCTGTTAGCAATCAAGAAAACACGTACTGTAACGTGCAATGGAGTGAAGGCGTTGAGAAACAGCGTTTCTCTGGAGGGTAAGGGCCCAACGGGAATGTGGAATGGTGACAAAAACCGACCAGCATAAGCCATAGGCCCAGTAGATTATACCCACAGCTTACACAGTGGAAAGCTAAAATGACGTCAGTCACATGACAGCGAACTGTATTACACTGCCCTCTCCTTGAAATGAGCACCGTCCTCAGCGCTTCGTAACCATTGCTCGCACGATCGCTTTTGCTTGTTGCACCAAGATAGTTGTTCGAGATGATGGGAGTGGTATGCAATCAGTCGCAGCCACCATCTCACCATCCTGCTCGCGACAGCAATTGTAACGTGCAACGGAGTTAGGGCGTTGAGAAGCAGCGCTTCTCTGAAGGGTGAGGGTCCAAAGGCAATGTGGAATGGTCACAAAAATCTACCAGCATGACCCAGAGGCCCAGTAAACCATGCTTACGACTTACGCAATCAAAAACCAAAATGGCGCCAATCACACGACAGTGAACTGTATTACAGTACTACCCCATATCATCCACAGGGTGATCGATTGGTAGGACGAACCAACCAGCCCATTAAGGTTTTATCCCAGTATTTCCTCGAGCGACGCCAAGCGGATAGGTAGGATGAGCTTTTGCCTCGCTGTATGTTGGCTTATCGGGCATAAGTCCACACAACGACTCGTTATACCCCCGCTTATCTAACGTTCGGCCGCGAATTCAAGCTCCCAACTGAACTTTTATCTCCAATCCCACCGTTGGAATTTCTGTCAATGCCCGATCATGTGAGAAACCTACGCAAAAACTTACGGACAGCATTTATCATGGCTCAGGGCCATATGAAGGATGCTCAGCGCCGCCAAAAGGAACAGTATGATCGGCACACCAGTGGCCCAGTGTATCCAGTTGGCTGTCGTGTGTGGTTGCACCGTCACAAAGCAAATGTTGACGAGCCGGCGAAGCTTTCTCGCCAGTTGTAAGGACCTTGAAGTGGTTTTTGTGCGCTCGCTCACAGTTCACGTCATTCGAGATCTCCAATCTACCTCGTCAGGTGTGTTAACCGTGCATTACACCCAGCTCAAATCGGCCCCTCCCACTAACTACTGTGAATCATGTAACCTAATTGTGCCTCCTGGATGTATTCCAGTCGTCAAACAGACAGTGAAAATCCCACCAGAAGGTGGGTCAGCCAGTGCACTTACGAATGAAAAGACTGAGGACAGTGCCCCTGCGGAAGGAGCAGTGTGATGAAACAAAAATTGTGTCTAAAGTTATAAAATGTGCGCCATATATGTTTATCCCTCTTTCTTACTTTCACAGATGACGACACCCCCGACAGAAGATGAACACCCGATGGAAACATCCTTGACGTTATGAACGCGCCTTGTTGTTTTGATCCGATCGTTGTTGTACACGATTGTTTTTGTAATTCATACCACCATACACGTGCACGTCGTCGCCTGCATTGTTCTGACATCCTGTGGGTTGAGTATGTTGCATGCAGTGTGCGAAATCTTCTTGCATTTCGGTTACTCATCAATGTGCCTTGTTCACTGCAGCTATTGAGTGTATTCGCTAGAGACCGTCAATCATCGATTGCAAACGTTTTACACTTTTTCATAGCGAATAATGACGGCCGGCAAGGACATAAGAAGATGCTTTTCTAGCTTCGTTCTCGGACTTTCCTTAGGCCGCATTTTTTTCTCACAGGATTATTAACCTTCGAAACAGTATTCCCTCTGAAGTTGTTAGCAGAGCTTCAAGCCATCGTTAGTGAATAAATTACCAGAGCTTCGCGAACTTTGTTTTACCACTAAGCCACAGATCGTTGCCATTACGGAGTCATGGTTGAACATCTCCTACCTAGATTCTGAAATTGCTTTAGAGGATATGGTTATCTTCCGTGCGGACAAAATTAAAGGTAGAGGAGGAGGATCAGCGCTCTATATCCACACTTCTGTTCAAGCCTTCTTTTTTGGCAATCCAGTACTTGCCGCGATTCAAGAAACGGTCTGGTGCTCGATTCGCTTAAGTGGTTCAAAATGCTGGCTTGTAGGGGTCCTCTGTCGTCCTCCATCTTCAGATAATTCTAAAGACGAACTCTTATTATCTGGATTGGAAGTTTTACCCACTCTGGGTTTTCCCCACATTCTCCTAATGGGCGATTTCAACTTACCTGAAATAAACTTTCCGGCCTGCTCGTACACAGGCACTGACAATTCTATCTCTGCACGATTTTTTCACACATTCGGGACATTAGGTTTTACGGAGCACATTTCTGGTTTCACACGTTCCGTACTGGCCATAATCCGTCGCGACTGGATTACTTATTCGCTAATGAAGAGTTGATGGTAGACAACTTTACTATCACCGCACCACTCGGGCTAAGTGATCACGCGGTCGTCTCATTTGACTTCATATGCAGTACAAATGTGGTCAACTCAACGACTAGCAATCGCAGAAACTTACGAAAAATGGACGTGGGGAAACTTCGTGGCTACTTGGAAATGCAGTCTTGGGCGAAATATACCCCACTCCACTCTGTGGATGGTCTCTGTGAGAAGCTTACTGCTGTCGTTTCTGCAGCCGTAGGTGAATCTAC
Organism: Paragonimus skrjabini miyazakii; assembly: GCA_014338405.1. NCBI lineage: Eukaryota > Metazoa > Platyhelminthes > Trematoda > Plagiorchiida > Troglotrematidae > Paragonimus > Paragonimus skrjabini miyazakii. Next base: position 3,366 of record JTDE01001542.1, on the reverse strand, counting down.
ACCATTATCGGGCTCCAAACGGAATAAGCCTCCAAGTCAACTACGCTCTAGTACACTTCAACTCATTCTGAAGAAGCGGAATGCATGGACGTGCTATCGATTATCAGGATCAAAAGCTGACCAAAAAATATACGCTGCCCTAAGGAATCCGTGTACATCGCTGATTCGACGCGATCGTCTTCATTACCAACAACGTCTTACAGAACGGTTTATCGCTTATTCAAACAGCCTTTTCCGATTTGTTGCATCAACTCGCAAGGCAAAAGCCGGAGTTCTACAACTCTTGGGTCCATCAGGCTTTACTAGCTCTGATACGGAGACCGCTGATGTCCTTGCTGGGTTTTACGGTAGTGTTTTTGCGCAGACACCATCAGTTCCTCAGATTCGTCTTGACACTGAAGTCGATGGCACTTGCACGGTGGATACTTCCTCCACGGCGGTGCTGGCTAAACTCAGGTGCCTTAGGGACAGCTCTCCTGGCCTTGACGGTATACCACCCAAGGCCTTACGGGAAGGGGCGGAACAGCTTGTTGACCCATTTAGCTTACTGTTTACGCAATCCGTCTCCCAGGGAACAGTACCTAACAGTTGGAAACTCGCGAGCATTACACCCGTTTTCAAGGGTGGTAGGCGAAATTGCCCCAGTGACTAAGGACCAATTGCGTTGATGTCATGCCCTTCAAAAATTTTAGAGGCGCTTGTATACGACTCCCTTTACAAGAATCTCACCTCTCGTGAGTTCTTCTCTAATGCGCAACACGGATTTCGCATGGGCCGTTCGTGTACCATTAATCTTCCGGTAGCCACCGACCAGTGGACGAAAGCAGTTGATCGGGGTAATGGAATAGACGTTGTCTATCTCGACTTTGCTAAGGCATTCAACCGCGTGGATCATTCTGTTTTGACCGGCAAACTTTCCCATTATGAGGTGCGAGGCAATCTTCACCAGTGGCTTGTGTCGTATTCTGCTAACCGTCTATACAGGGTGCGCGTTAATGGTGGTTCCTCTACCTGCAGGCCAAGCCTTATTGGAGTACCCCAGGGTTCAATTGTTGGCCCGCTGCTATTTTTGGTATTCATCAACAATCTCGCACTCTCAATGACTTCTCCGTCACTGCTGTTTGCGGACGACGTCAAAATTTGGCGAGCCGTCAACACAACCGATGATTCTATCATCCTACAAAAGGACCTTGACACTCTTTTCCACTGGTATCGAGTGAACCCACTCGATTTTAATGCTAGTAAGTGCAAAGTTATGCACATTCGCGGTTCTATGAAAACCACTTATTACCTCGACGGAAATCCGCTTCAGACGGTTCTTATTGAGAAGGACCTAGGATGCACTGTTTCGCACACTCTCTCGAGCTCTGCGAACGCTGAAACAAATGCAAAGAAGCCTAGCAACATCCTGGCGTTATTGAAACGCCTCTTCGGCCAGTTCAACCCCAATTGTTTTCAGCTTCTTTATAACAGTTTCGTTCGACTGCATCTGGAGAATGGAACTGTAATCTAACCGCCGCATCTCCAAAAGGACAATTTAATCCTGGAGACGGTGCAGCGACGAGCCACTAAGGCATTCTGGGGCCTGAAAACTAAACCATATGAGGTAAGGTTGAAATCTTTGAACATGTACTCCTTAGAGTACCGATGGCTTCGAGGCAACGTGGTATTAACCTTTTTGATAATGCAGTCCCCGGAACACCCTTGCCGCCTGATGCTCAACAAGGGGAGTAGCGTGACACTAAGTGGTCACCCCTTTAAACTAGAGATCCAACATAGCAGACTTGAATGCAGACATAACTTCTTATCATTGCGCGTTTGCAAGGCTTGGAATGCTGTACCAGACCATGTTGTTTCCTCCAGCTCTGTAGCAATTTTCAAGGCTCGCCCTGACCAACATTTATTGCATTAGTTAAGATACTGCACCTCTTTTCCCCATTTCAGCCTGTTGCTGAGGCCCTCGAGATTCTACGCATCGAGATACGGAAACCTCAAAAGCTCAAGCTTCCTACTTCCGTTTACAATTCATTGAAACATTGAACCCATTGAAAGTCATCCCTTGGCTCTCATTTTCAAAAACCTCTATTATGCGAATTCCCTTACTTTGTTTGTTATATACTATAATACCCAACAGCGGTGCTACACCCTGTTTTCAATGAATGCCTTTCAGATTAGTGGACGCCCGCTTGACGCTGAGCGGGAAAAACGGACTAAACAAGGGACCCTTGGGCCTCTGCCTCGAACACGTGTATCAATCGCTGATGGCGGAACCGATGGAGGAACCGATAAAAATGGGTCCCAAAACACCGGAGAGGAAGCGTAAGGCATCTCCTACCGCCGCATCGGTAGGCAAAAAGCGGGTCAATTTACCAGATGCTTTGACAGCTCTTCAGGAGAGGGTGGATGAACAGGCAGGGATACTCAGGTCACTACAGGATGGTAGATGCTTCATGGATAAGAACATCGCACGCTTGGAAAGGGCTAGCGAGGTAGCTACCGGTAGAGGGCCAAACGTGGTAATTCATGGAATACCACGACCGGTAACGAGGGAAGACCGACAACGGGAGCGCTCCATGCGATACCATGTGGTTAAACTGTTGCGAATTGTGAACATCCCAGAATATGTGGGGATTAAGAGAGTTCTGAGGTTAGGTAAATGGCAGAAAACTGACTCGAGTATCCGGAAACCTGGACCTTTGTTGATTGAGTTTGCTAACCCTCGACATAGAGACAGATTCCTGTCATGTGCGGGGACCATCAGAGACTCTACGAAAGGGGGGATTGTGGTAACCCCAGATAACTTATCTAAAATGAGGATGGATGCAGTATTTCCAGCGAGTCAGTCAACTAAAGTTTTACCCTCACCCAGGCTGCATGCCGAGAAAATCTCCATGTGTGCTCCAAGCGGAGGAGGTGTCCAGGAGTCCTTTAAAGCTAGCACATCGTTGCATCTATCCAGTAGTTTCTTAGAGAGTAGACGCGAAGACTCAGGAAGTGCACGCAAATCAGAGCAGCTTACGGTAGGGGCTGCCGCGAAAGGCCGGTCTACTCAGAAACAGTTGGTTGCTACTACTCCAAAAAATGGGGTAGGCCCTCGGACGTAGCGTCCGAGCTCGCCTCCCCTCACAACCTCGAGTTAGTCTCAGGGAAAACAGGTGAGGGGAGAGTACTTGTGGTCTGTACTAACGCGTGCAGTGTTGGAAACGAGTGGGGAGAACTCCGAGCGGTCACCACAGATGCGGATTTTATAGCGGTTACTGAATCGTGGTTGAAGCTGGAGATGAGCAATGAAAACATTTGTCCACCCGGTTAGTGTATATACCGGGCTGATCGACAGGATGGAAGGACTGGAAGAGGGTCCTTGCT